>CM069158.1:32381564-32486564 GCA_035221665.1 Okamejei kenojei | reverse complement strand
AAGCTAATAATGACAGTCAGAGAATGGCAATGTACCAACTGACAGTCTGAGGAAGGGTCAGGACAAGGGAACGTCACCCACCCTTTCTCTACAGAGATGCTGCCTGACCTGCTGAGTTACGCCAGCACTTTGTGTCTATGTTTGATTGTATGTGAGTTGTACTGAGAGCACAGAACCTCCTTTACAGGTTTACCGTGGTTTCTGGACTGGAAGAAGCATTAATATAAATGACTCCGGTCTAATGGGGGTACAGGGTCCCTCAAAGTGAGGTTCAGCAATGTTTTGTAACCGAGCACTATTCCTTTTGCCCGCATGCCCAACTTGTCTACCATTGTTCCAGAGGATAGACACCACACAACATATGCAGGAGTAACTCAGCGGGGCAGGCAGCATCTCTGGAGCGAAGGAGTGGGTGATGTTTCAGGTCGAAGCCCTTCTTCAGACCCGAAACGTCGCCCGTTTTCGTTCCTTCCAGAGACGCTCGCTGCCTGTCCCGCAGAGTTACTCCAGCATTTGTTGTGTCTACTTTCGGTTTAATCCGGCATCTGCAGTTCCTTCCGACCATCGTTCCAGACCTTGTTCAGAAGACCCGGCACTCGCTGCAAGGTCACCTGGGGTGAACGGTCTGTTACATCTTGTGCTCCCGAGAGAGCTCGAGTCTCGAGCACCTTGCCCCCTGATCCCACTTCCTCAAGTTGACATACACTCCAGCGAGCGAGCTAATGACGATCAGTCTGTATTCGATGCCGCGATTCCAATCTAGTTATTTATTCGTCAAATTAATATATAAGCTGGTTTACACTATTTTGTAATTGCTGCTTTGTGTCAGAGCTGGACTGTTGATCTTTTGTGTGGAGCTTACCGATTTTTTAAAAGAAATATTTTTAACGTGAGGCTAATCAGTATTAAACACTAATTGATAGTTTGAGGTTAAACGCAACATGCAGTTCCACTTGATTCATGCATTTCATTAGTGTCCTTACGGCTAGCTGACTGCCAGGCGACTGAGCCCATGTGATGAAGGGGGAGCTTTGTGTTTCTGTTGCAACTGTTTACAAGTCGCCCTGTGGGCAATTGGCCCGAGTTTGGAACCGGTGATGTGGCTCGCCAGACCGAGAGATAGCAGGTCCTGCTCGCCATCTGCCATGCTGGAGAAATCCAAGGACCGGTGGAAGGTGGAGAGGCTCTGTCCCGCTCCCTCCTGCCACCCTACTGAGGGGCAGTTGACTGATTCTCAGTTCCTCCCCCCCTTGCCCGTGAAGCTTGGAGTCCAGGAGTAGGATGTCACTTTGGCTCGCTGCGTTGAACGTTGCTAAGTACCCGCGCTCTCTGGTCTTGAGTTCAATGTGAAGGAGGATTTGCCGTTCCACATTTCACTGTAGTCGGGAGGCTTGGATCACTTTCTGTGCAGGCTACTAATCCCTATCACTTGCTTTTAAAGATTGTTCTGTGTGCATACACTGACATGTCTCTTAGCACTACCTTACAATTCCTGGCTTTAATATAGACTTGAACAATAAAATATTTCAATAAAGGGACTAATTTTCTTTCACTTTTTTGGACTGCGTTTTCTAAACCGTTGAATTGATACAAAGTTGTTTTGCTACTAAATGTATGAAGTTATGAAATGCAACACATTTTTATAATTCATTCAGTAGTGGGTGTCTCAGACATTTGGTGGCCGCCTTCCAGTTGCCCATTTGGGGTGGCGCGGTGGTAGAGTTCCTTCCTTACAGCGCCAGAGCCCTGGGTTCGATCCTGACTGCGGGTGCTGGTGGTATGGAGTTTGCACGTTCTCCCTGTGCCCGCGTGGGTTTACTCCGGTAGGTTTGTAGATTAATTGGCTTCTTTAGTTTAGAGATACAACTTGGACCCGGATCTTTCATCCCATTGAGTCCGAGCCGACCATCGATTTTAAACATCTCCCCCCCCCCCCCCCCCCGTTACATACGAGTACACATTCGGGACAAGTTACAATTTTTACCAAAGCCAAATAACCTACAAACCTGTACGCCTGTGGAGTGTGAGAGGAAAACCCGTAGCACCCGGGGAAATCCCACGTGGTCATGGGGAGAACGTACACTGGGGAAATTCTGTACATTTTCCATAGCGTGTAGGATGGAACTAGTGTTTGCGTGATCATTGGCCGGCCTGGACTCTGTGCTGAAGAGCCTGTTTCCACACCAAAGATAGACAATAGGTGCAGGAGGAGGCCATTCGGCCCTTCGAGCCAGCACCGCCATTCAATGTGATCATGGTTGATCATCCCCAATCAGTACCCCGTTCCTGCCTTCTCCCCATATCCCCTGACTTTCTTTAAGAGCCCTATCTAGCTCTCTCTTGAAAGCATCCAGAGAACCCGCCTCCACCGCCCTCTGAGGCAGAGAATTCCACAGACTCACCACTCTCTGTGAGAAAAAGTGTTTCCTCATCTCCGTTCTAAATGGCTTACTCCTTATTCTTAAACTGCGGCCCCTGGTTCTGGACTCCCCCAACATCGGGAACATGTTTCCTGCCTCTAGCGTGTGTCCAAGCCCTTAACGATCTTATATGTTTCAATGAAATCCCCTCTCATCCTTCTAAACTCCAGAGTGTACATGCCCAGCTGCTGCATTCTCTCAGCATATGACAGTCCCGCCATCCTGGGAATTAACCTTGGAAACCTATGCTGCACTTCCTCAATAGCAAGAATGTCCTTCCTCAAATTAGGGGACCAAAACTGCACACAATACTCCAGGTGTGGTCTCATTAGGGCTCTGTACAACTGCAGAAGGACCTCCTTGCTCCTATATTCGATTCCTCTTGTTATAAAGGCCAACATGCCATTCACTTTCTTCACTGCCTGCTGTACCTGTATGCTTACTTTCATAGACTGATGTACAAGGACCCCCCCCAGATCCCGTGGTACTTCCACTTTTCCCAACTTGACACCATTTAGATAGTTAGATGGTGTGCTGGCACTGAGCGCCATTGGAGTCTGTGTGACCAAGTCAATGTTGGTTAAACCATTGTCCACTGATCATGAAGGAGCAATAATAGAGATCCCAAACTGGGAAAGAGGGAAATGAGGTAACGTCTGGTGTGAATCTGCACACTACCAGATGGAGGTGGTGGGGAGGCTTTGAGAAAGTTGGGTGCATTCCCCGAAGGTTTGTTAACCAGCGTGGAAACAGGCTCTTCAGCATAAGAGTCCTGGCCGCCCAAACACTAGTTCCATCCTACACGCTATGGAATATGTACAGAATTTCCCCAGTGTACGTTCTCCCCCTGACCACGTGGGGTTTCTCCAGGTGCTACAGTTTCCTCTCACTCCAAAGGGGTGCAGGTTTGTAGGTTAATTGGCCCGAGTGTGTAACGGGGAGAGGGGGGAGGGAAGGAAGGGATTTATTTTTTTAATCGATGGTCGGCTCAGACTCAGTGGGACGAAAGGCCAGTGTCCAGGTTGTATCTCTAAACTAACGAAGCCAATTAATCTACAAACCTACATGTTTTTGTGGCGTGGGAGGAAACTGTGGAAACCCCGCCAGATTTAAAGTTAGCATAAACATTCACCACGGCAGATTCCTTACGGTGATGAAGTCCAATCTTCTTCCTCATTTATTCTCCCGTGATTGGGGCAGTCGCGGCGAGCAAAGCCCCCATGTAGGGGCGGTCGAAGCCCCCAAAGTCAGTGTCTAACCAGAGACCGCAAGCTCCACGATGGTAAGTCCGCAGGCTCCCGCTGTTGGAGCTCCAAGGCCGGTCTCCAGCAAAGGCCACCGACTCCGCCATGTTAGGCCGCATGGCGGCCGGAGATACAACACGGGGGGGGGGGGGGGGAATAAATCGCATCTCCGTCGAGGTAAGAGGTTTTCAAAAGTTTCCCCCAACCCTGCACATAAAATAGCTAAAGATCACTAAAGATAAATTTAACACGCAATTTAAAAAATAAATAAAAATACTATGAAGGAGGGGACAGACTGTTGGCGAGGCAGCCATTGCTGGCGCTTATTTAAGAAAGAGTTGGATGTGGTCCTTGTGGCTAAAGGGATCAGGGGGTATGGAGAGAAGGCAGGTACAGGATACTGAGTTGGATGATCAGCCATGATCATATTGAATGGCGGTGCAGGCTCGAAGGGCTGAATGGCCTACTCCTGCACCTAATTTCTATGTTTCCCTGGTATCAGGTGGGCACAGCATTGTAGAGTTCCCAAGAGCAATGTCACTGAATGTTATTGGTACAAAAGTGCTGGAGAAACTCAGCGGGTGCGGCAGCATCTATGGAGCGAAGGAAATAGGCAACGTTTCGTTCCGAAACGTTGCCTATTTCCTTCGCTCCATTGATGCTGCCTCACCCGCTGAGTTTCTCCAGCACTTTTGTACCTTCGATTTTCCAGCATCTGCAGTTCCTTCTTAAACACTGAAAATTATCATCTCTTCCCCCCCCCGTCTGCCTTCCGCAAAGACCGCTCCCTCCCTTGTCAACTCTTCCCTCCCCTCCCGCTCCACCCCTTCCCCGGGCACTTTTCCTTGCAACTGCGAGAGATGCTACGTTTGTCCCTTTACCTCCCCCCTCCACTCCTTTCAAGGACCCAAGCAGTCGTTCCAGGTCCGACAGAGGTTCACCTGCACCTCCTCCAACCTCATCTACTGAATCTGCTGCTCCAGATGCCAGCTGATCTATATCGGTGAGACCAAGCGGAGGCTTGACGATCGTTTCGCCGAACACCTCCGCTCGGTCAGCAAAAACCAACCCGACCTCCCGGTGGCTCAGCACTTCAACTCCCCCTCCCATTCCGTATCCGACCTCTCGGTCCTGGGCCTCCTCCACGGCCAGAGTGAGCAACACCGCAAATTGGAGGAACAGCACCTCATATTCCGCTTGGGGAGTCTGCATCCTCTTGGCTTGAACATTGAATGTTCTCAATTCTGTTAACCCTTGCTGTCTCCTCCCCTTCCCACCTCTCCCTCAGCCCTCGGCTCCTCCTCCTCCTTTTCCCTTTCTTCCCCTGCCTCCTCCACCTCCCATCAGTCTGAAGGAGGGTTTTGGCCCGAAACGTCGCCTGTCTCCTTCGCTCCATAGATGCTGCTGCACCCGCTGAGTTTCTCCAGCATTTTGTGTACCCTCGAAAATTATTGACTGGTGGTTACTTCTGGGTGGCCATCATGTGACTCACCCGCCAGCAGGTCCTGCTGCCCACCATCTCGCCTGGGGGGGGGAGGGGGGGTCAGGTCTTCTGAGACTGCCCCTCACCGGGTGTACCGGGCTGGTACAAATGCCACTGATCAATGCAAAGCTGCGTATATAATCTGACCTTTCCCAGAGAATGGATGTAAGAAACCCTCCCCCCCCTGACTGGGTGGAGATCTGACCCCGGGGCCCTCGCTGGTGGACGAATCCCACACACTCTTCACCTTCACTGGGGAAGGGCTGCATGCACTGACCCTCACCAATGGACCACACACACACACACACACACACACACACACACACACACACACACACACACACACACACACACACACACACACCCCACACACACACACCCCACACACACACACACACACACACACACACACACACACACACACACACACACACACACACACACACACACACACACACACACACACACACACACACACACACACACACACACACACACACACACACACACACACTGCATGTCTGCCTCTCCACCCTCTCACGAGGAGTTTGTTAAAGCTAGAGTCTGTGAAAACACACACCCTCACTGTGGTACACGAACCCATTAAGTAAGTAAGTACGTTTTTTGGCCAAGTATTCACATACAAGGAATTTGCCTTGGTGCTCCGCCCACAAGTAACAACATGACATACAGTGACAGTTACGAAAGACTCAGAAAACACTAAACATTAATAATAATAAAACATGAATGATAAAACACCATTGATCAAGCATGTGAACCAACAAAATACCAGATCAAAGGGAGGCTACAGAATATGTTTTGGATCATTGCAGACTGCTTCCCGACTGGAATAGTGGACTGTTTGGTCTCTGACAACGATCGCTGTGAGGCGAGTCCTCGAGCAAAATGCCCGAGAGACTAGGGGTCTGTGTAGACGGCGGCCTGGTGATGTTGTTGGTGGGAACATAGCTCGGTCAGGGTGGGTGTCCGTAAGACCCATGCCCATGAGGGTCAGGGGCGGAAGACCCTGTCGTTCACAGGTGAGGATGGGTATCCATGAGTCCTCTCTGCCAGTGACTGTGGGACCGTACTCAGATGTGGGGCGATCTGTGTCGACGTACCCCAGAGAATGCTAGCGGGATCCACAAACCTGTCAGAAGAAGGGTTTAGGCCCGAAACGTTGCCTATTTCCTTCGCTCCATAGATGCTGCTGCGCCCGCTGCGTTTCTCCAGCACTTTTGTCTACCTCCACAAACCTGGTCAGGGGATGCAAGGAACTGCAAATACTGGTTTTCAAAACAAAAAGATGCAAAGTGCTGGAGTAACAGCGGGTCAGGCAGCATCTCTAGAAAACATGGATAGGTGATGTTTCTGATTGGGACTGCAGATGTATTCTGCTTGGATAGTTTACAACCCAATCTCCAGGGACCTTAGTCGTTTACATCATCTCCAGCGACCGTGAATGGAGGGCCACCATCGACTCCACATTCAAAAAGGCCCAACAGAGGATGTACTTCCTGCGGCAGCTGAGAAAACACAATCTGCCACAGGCAATGATGGTCCAATTCTACAGGGCCATCGTAGAGTCTGTCCTCACCTTCTCCACCATGGTCTGGTTTGGCTCAGCCACCAAGCACGACATCCGGAGGCTGCAGCGAATCGTCCGATCAGCTGAGAAGGTTATTGGCTGCAACCTTCCCTCCATTGATGAACTGTACACTGCAAGGGCCAGGAAGCGAGCGGGCAAGATCATCTCAGACCCCTCTCACCCTGGCCACAAACTCTTTGAATCACTTCCCTCTGGAAGGCGACTCCGGACTGTCAAAGCCGCCGCAGCCAGACATAAAAACAGCTTTTTTTTCCACGAGCTGTAGCTCTACTCAATAACCAAAAGTCTGTAGCCTCCTTTTGCTCTGGTATTTTATTACATTCTTCGCATGTTTAAATTATAATGTTTTATTCTTAATTGTTTACTGTATATTGTGTTGTTACTTGTGAGCAAAGCACCAAGGCAAATTCTTTGTATGTGTACAGACTTGTCTAATAAAATGTATTCATTTCAATGGTATGAACATTGGAATCTCCTTTCTCTCTCCCCCCCCCCCTTCCATGCCCCGCCTATTTCTCCCTTCCCTCATCCTACATTCCTTCCTCTGGTTTCACAATTTGCAACTCTTAGACAATAGACAATAGACAATAGGTGCAGGAGTAGGCCATTCGGCTCCTCGAGCTAGCACCGCCATTCAATGTGATCATGGCTGATCATCCCCAATCAGTACCCCGTTCCTGCCTTCTCCCCATATCCCCTGACTCTGCTATCTTTAAGAGCCCTATCTAACTCTCTCTTGAAAGCATCCAGAGAACCGGCCTCCACCGCCCTCTGAGGTAGAGAATTCCACAGACTCACAACTCTCTGCGAGAAAAAGTGTTTCCTCGTCTCCGTTTTAAATGGCTTACCCCTTATTATTAAACTGTGGCCCCTGGTTCTGTACTCCCCCAATATCGGGATCCCAGAATCAGGGGCCACAGTTTAAGAGTAAGGAGTAAGCCATTTAGAACGGAGATGAGGAAAAAAGGTTTCACCCAGAGAGTTGCGAGTTTGTGAAATTCTCTTCAATCCTTTAGTCTCACACCTGTTTTAATTTGTCCTTTGCCTATCAGGAACCCCCCTCGCCCGTGTCCGCCTGTTGTCTGCCGTGCTTTGTCCGGCCTTTTCTCACTCCCCCTCGCCTCTCTCCACTCATCCAGCTTTCTTGCTCCTCTCCTCTTCCCCCCCCCCTCAATCCCACCAGCATGCGACTGCATGCGACTGCGAGCGCGACCAAACATGGTGGCTTGAGCCGTACGGCCTCGCGGGGCCGGTTCCACTTCGATCCACAGAGGCGTCTGCAGTTGTGCGGGGCTGGTCACCAATCAGCTGGCCAGTAGGCGGGCCGAGTGAATTTGGACGTCGCACGGCGTTGGGCGGTGACGTCATCACGCAACGCCACGCGCTGCGTACGGCGTCCAGACGCTGCGTACGGTCTCGATGCGGGATTTTGAACAGTGTCAGTTTTTCCGAGCCCCGCGCGATGTCGGGACAACTCCATACGCCTCCGGCGATGAAAGTGGGACCGGCCACGTGAGGCCGTACGGCTCAAGCGACCACGTTAGGACGCGCTCGCCGCGTGCAATCGCACGCTGGTGGGACAGACAGGCGCTTTACGCCCAGCATCTTTGGTCAGGCTCAGTGCCGACATGGCTGGGAGCTGCAGCACGTTGTGCAACAACACTGCGCCCTGCTGGTGACCCGGATAATGTCAGGCAGCTGTGCTCGGACCGCCGCTGGGAGCCGGCTTCACCCCTGGCCAGATGTGCCAGTGGGAATGTGGGAGTTGCATTTTTTTTTTTTTTGATGAATATTTTTTATTAGTTGTAAATACATATTAATAAAAAATACTTCTTACATACATTCATAATTATATTTATATTAATATTAACATTTAAGACTTTATATTTCTATACATTTTTTAAAATTTTTTTTTATAAAGTAGGAAAAGATAGAGAAAAATAATATAATAGAAAATAAGGAAGTGAATGGAGTATAAAAAAGTTATCCATTGTTGGAGATATATCCATGATTTATTATACGTAATTCTTCATCCATTCTATTATTCAGGCCTCAGTCAGGCTCTCGCACTGAGCCACTTTGACCCTGTAGATATTCAATATATGGAGACCACCTTCAGAGACCCTCTGAAAAGATCCAACCTGTCCCTTAGGACAAGCCTCAATCATTCCAGATGGAGTGTCTCCGACATTTCTGTATTCCACATTTTGATTGTGGGGGATGTAGGACCTTTCCAGAATTTTAATATTAATTTTTTCCCAATTATTAAGCTATAATCAATAAGAATTCTGTGGCTTTTTTTCTCTCACTTTAACCTTTTTGTTTCCGTGGTGGAGACTTGTGAGCGGGGAGGTCTGCCGCACGATTTAATCGGGCTGTCTGCAAAACAAAGCATTTTCACTGTTCGTGAAAATAAAGTATCTTGGAATCGTTGGACTTCAAGTTCCAGGGCGTGCACATCTCTGAGGATCTGTCCTCCTGGACCCAATACATTGGTGCAATCATTAAGAAAGACCATCAGTCAAAGACAATTGACAATAGGTGCAGGAGCAGGCCATTCAGCCCTTCAATGTGATCATGGCTGATCATCCACAATCAGCGCCCCGTTCCTGCCTTCTCCCCATATCCTTTGACTCCGCTATCTTTAAGAGCCCTATCTAACTCTCTCTTGAAAGCATCCAGAGAATTGGCCTCCACTGCCATGTGAGGCAGAGAATTCCACAGATTCACAACTCTCTGGGTGAAAACGTTTTCCCTCATCTCCGTTCTAAATGGCTTACCCCTTATTCTTAAACTGTGGCCCCTGGTTCTGGACTCTGCCAACATCGGGAACATGTTTCCTGCCTCTAGTGTGTCCAATCTCTTAATAATCTTAAATTTCAATAAGATCCCCTCTCTTCCTTCTAAATTCCGGTGTATACAAGCCCAGCCGCTCCATTCTTTCAACATATGGCAGTCCCGCCATCCCGGGAATGAACCTGGTGAAGCTGCGCTGCACTCCCTCGATAGCAAGATTGTTTTCATAAAGAAAGCCCATCAACACCACTACTTCCTTAGTAGATTGAGGAGGTTTGGTGTGTCGATGAACCCTCTCCTGAGCGCACATTGACCGGTTGCATCACGGCCTGGTTTGGCGACTCGAACACGGTGGACATGCCTGGTTCATCGCGGGCACCGAACTCCCCACCATCGAAGGGATCCACGGGAGTCGCTGGCAGCCAGCGTCACCAGAGACCCACACCACCCTGGCCGCACCCCTGCCATCGGGAAGAAGGTACAGGAACCTGAACACTGTAACGTCCAGGTTCAGGAGCAGCTTCTTCCGCACAGCCATCAGGCTCTCCAACACCACAAACACCAACTAAACTACAAATTACAAACTATCGTGGTTGCACTAGTGACTTTGGATTTTGTTTTGCACTAATAATGTTTTAATTTATCAAACTTTGTTTTGTTTACTGTGTCATCTGTTGGGCACTCACTGTACTCACTCACCTGTTGTGCTGCTGCCAGTAAGAATGTCAACTTTCCGTTTGCGGTACATGTGACAATTAAACACTCTTGACTATTGACACATTTTTTTCACGTTATATTTCCTCTATGATTTGACTGAGTTCCTTCTGCTTCTCCTCCCTGGAACACAACCTGTTGTCTGAAGCCACCGTCTCTAGATTCACCAATGGCGGCGCGCCCCAAGCCCGTTCTCCATTGTGTCGGGGCGTGCGTGGGAAAACATCGAATTCACCCCCCGCAGACTTGTAGAGGCGTGATCACCGGAGGTATTTCAAGCGGGTTAATACATTTTTTGAAAGGTGCAGGGATTGAAGAATATAGTGAAGGGGCGCAGTGGGTGAGGACAGATCTGCCACGGTCACATGAGTGGGCGACATGGTGGTGCAGCGGGTAGAGCTGCTGCCTCACCGCGCCAGAGACCCGGGTTCGATCCTGACCACGGGTGCGGTCCGTCTGCGCCGAGTTTGCACGCTCGTCCCGTGACCGCGTGGATTTTCTCCGGGATCTCACAAAGTCCAAAGACGTGCAGCAATGTAGGTTGATGGACTTCTGTAAGTTGTCCCTAGTGTGTAGGATAGAGTTAGTGTACGGGGTGATTACTGGTTGGCGTGGGCTGGAGGGCCAGTTTCCACATGGTATCTCTCAACATTGAATGGAGGGGGGGGTTTGAGGAACTGCGTGGTCTCCTCCAGCGTTTGTCTGATCCCAACACACATCTCATTCTACTGTGAATGAACAAATATTTTAATCGTTTATTCACAATAGTCACAGTGAACATCGTTGCTTGCAAATAAATACCCAAGGTATGCAAAGGGTCGCTACATAAAGGGCGCAAATAAAGTTATACAAAGTATCCGCGCCAGGTCCACATTTGTTCCCCCCCCTCCCTCCCTCCTCCACCCCTCCCCTCACGGCGGTCCCCCCACGCCGGGTCCCCAACTAGCTCCTTCCCCCGGCAGCAGCGTCCACGCTCCCACGTTGTCGGTCGGTCGGCGCCATCATCCACGATCGCTGCCGGGTCCTCTCTGGATTCCTCCACGGCGCCGACCCAGACCCCAGCCGCGGGCTCCGTCAACCCAGGGGCCGGCCGCGGGCTCCGTCGACCGCGGGCTCCGTTCACTCCGGCCTGACCTTCTCCGCGGCCTGCTGGGGCGAGTAGATACGAGGAACTGCAGATGGTGGATTACAAAAAAAAAAGACATAGACAAATGCAGCATCTGTGGGGAACAGGGACAGGCAGCGTTTCGGGTCAGCCATGAACCAGGTCGGTTAAGCTGGAAAGGGCACAAAGAAGATTTACCTGGATGTTGCCAGGGTTTGAGGGTCTGAGCTGAAGGGGGAAGTTGGGCAGGCTGGGACTATTCCTTGGAGCGCAGGAGGATGAGGGGTGATCTTATAGAGGTGTATACAATTATGAGAGGAATAGATAGTCTTTTATCCAGATTAGGGGAATCAGGAACAAGAGGACATAGATTTGAACCTGAGGAGAAAAAACATAAAAACATAGAAAATAGATGCAGGAGTAGGCCATTCGGCCCTTCAAGCCTGCACCGCCATTCAATATGATCATGGCTGATCATCCAACTCAGTATCCTGTACCTGCATTCTCTCCATACCCCCTGATCCCTTTAACCACAAGGGCCACATTTAACTCCCTCTTAAATATAGCCAATGAACTGGCCTCAACTACCTTCTGTGGCAGAGAATTCCAGAGACTCGCCACTCTCTGTGTGAGAAGTAACTTTTCTACACAAAGGATGGTAGGTGTGTGGAACGAGCTACAGGAGGAGGTAGTCAAGGCACTTACCCTCACAACATTTGAAACACATTTGGACAGGTACTGTGTATGGATGTGACCGGTTTAGAAGGGTCTGATCCACTTGCAGGCAGGTGGGACTAGTGTCGATGGGGCATGTTGGTCGACATGAGCTGGTTGGGCCGAAGGGCCTGCTTCGACGCTGTGTGACTCTATGGAGTGGGTTGGGTTAGAATGATACAGGCCAAACGCAGGCAGGTGGGACTAGTGTCGATGGCGCATGTTGGTCAACATGAGCAGGTTGGGCCGAAGGGTCAGTTTCTACCCTGTGTGACTATGACTCTTTTTCAGTGTGGCCCCTCTAAGTTACGATAGCATTTTGTCTCTCTCTCTGCTGCCTGCGTTCTAACTAGAACCCATCTACCCTGCTCCTTAACACTATACCCTTATTTTAAAATGGTGATTCTGGTTTCCAAATCCTAATATTGCCATACTCCTCAGCATCTCCGCAACCCTTTACATCCCCAGGAGACCTTTATCTTCCCACATCCCTGGGGCCCATCAAGGCTGTTCGTTCTTCCAGCGACCTGGAATTCCCTTCGTAAGTTCAGAAGGGATAGGAGCAGAATTAGACCATTCAGCCCATCACGTCCACTCTGCCATTCAATCTCGGCTGATCTATCTTGCCCCCAGTTACACACCAACCTTGCCCGCGATGCTCTCCCAGGGGCACAAGGGCAGCACCGTGGCGCAGCGCTGGAGTTGCTGCCTTACGTTGCCGGAGACCCGGGTTCAATCCTGACCTCGGACGCTGCGGGTACAAAAAGGTGTACGGTCTCCCTGTGAGCGTGTGGGCTTCCTCTGGGTGCTCCGGAAATGGTTTGCATAGAATGGGGAATGCTTAGCAAATTTGTCAGTGCCCTTTCTGTGGCCCCTCTTTGCATACCTTGGCCGCGTAAAACAAAGAATATCAACATGGGTACACAAAAAGCTGGAGAAACTCAGCGGGTGCAGCAGCATCTAAGGAGCGAAGGAGATAGGCGACGTTTCGGGTCGAGACCCTTCTTCAGACTGGTCAGGGATCAGGGAAACGAGAGATATAGACGGTGATGTGGAGAGATAAGGAACAATGAATGAAAGATATGCAAAAAAGTATCGATGATAAAGGGAACAAGCCATTGTAAGCTGTTTGTGGTGTGAAAATGAGAAGCTGGTGCGACTGGGGTGGGGGAGGGAGATAGAGATAGAGGGAATGCCAGGGCCCGAGGGCTGAGGGAGAGGTGGGATGGGGAGGAGATCCATATCAACGTGACTTGTCACATGTGACAATTAGAAAGTATCGGTCATTCAAGTGCTAGTGTACGGGGTGGTCACTGGTCGGCGCGGGCCAAAGGGCCTATTTCCGCGCTGTATCTCTGAAGTCCAAACCCTACCCTTATGAGTGAGCTTTTGGTTAATGGGTCTAATGCTTTTTGTTTACGTGGATCAGCATCAAATGTTGTTTGTTCGAGCTCCTGCGAAGATCCTGGAATATCTTTTACGTTTTAAGAAGTGTATCTAAAATTAGATGAATGTATGTTTGATCAAGGAGATACACGCGAGTCTCATCAATCGCCCTGCTCCCCAAAGTCTCAATATCTCAGCTGTCTCCGTACCTACTCGTGATTCCTGCACAAATATTTCGGAGCTGATGTTGCTGGAATGCATAATTAATCAGGCGGCATGTAATGCCTGCATCAACAAAATCCTGCCTGTCTGTTTCACGTGGGAATGGATTGTGCTTACAGCACAGAAACAGGCCATTCAGCCCCTCCACTTGCACTGTGCTGGTGTTGATACTCTCCCACCTCACTCTATCACCGCACCCTTCACACATTCATCACAGCTTCCCTAATATTAAAGCGACCACTAAAGGGCGGCCCGGTGGCGCGCACAGCGGTAGAGCTGCTGCCTTACAGCGCGTGCAGCGCCGGAGAGTCGGGTTCGATCCCGACTGCGGGCGCTGTCTGTGCGGAGTTTGCACGCTCTCCCCCTGACCTGCGTGGGTTTTTTCCGAGATCTTCGGTTTCCTCCCACACTCCAAAGACATGCAGGTTTGTAGGTTAATTGGCTTGGTGTGAATGTAAATGTAAATTGTACCTAGTGTGTGTAGGGTGGTGTAAATGTGCGGGGATCGCTGGTCGGCACGGACTCGGTGGGCCGAAGGGCCTGTTTCCACACCACACCTCTAAACGAAACTAAAGGTGGAGATCACCATGTTGAGGTGGGTTGTATAATGGAGCCAGTGGCCTCCAGCACATACACATCAGTTTATACGTCAACCCCTCTATGTAGTATCTCCATCTTTGCATGTAGAGACCACGCAGGGCAGAGTTGCTGCCTCACAGCGCCAGGGATCTGGGTTCGATCCTGACTACGGGCGCTGTCTGTACGGAGAAAACCCACGTGGTCATGGGGGAAACTAACGAACTCCGGACACAAAGCACCCGTGGTCAGGATCGAACCCGGGTCTCCGGCGCTGTAAGGCAGTAACTCTGTTCCACTGCACCACTGTGCTACACGCCCAAGACATAGAAACATAGACAATAGGCGCAGGAGGAGGCCCTTCGGCCCTTCGAGCCAGCACCGCCATTCATTGTGATCATGGGTGATCGTCCCCTATCAATAACCCGTGCCTGCCTTCTCCCCATATCCCTTGATTCCACTAGCCCCTAGAGCTCTATCCTCACAATCTTCACAATTCACACCTCTTCCATCCTGTCTCTGTATCCACCTATCACTCACCAGTCTTTGTCTTAGCCCTCCCCTCATCCAGTTTTCTCTCCCCCTCCCCCCTCCCCCCCCCCCCCCCCAAGTACAATCAGTTAAGAATGGCCCCAACCTGAAATATCGCCTACCCATGTCCTCCAGTGATGTTGCCTGACCCTCCGAGTTACTCCAGCACTTTTGCGCCTTTTTTTTGTTTGTAATCCTGCATCTACAGTTCCCTGTCACTTGATCCGGAGTGAGCAGAAACCATTGATGGAATTGCACAGGGTCGCCCGGTTACAGCCAAAGGATCGTCCAATCTCCAAAAATATACAGATATATATATATATATATTAAAGATAGACACTAAATGCTGGAGTAACTCAGCGGGACGGGCAGCATCTGTGGAGAGAAGGGAATGGGTGACGTTGCGGGCCGGGACACCTTCTTCAGATAAATAACCAAAGCGAGAGACCAATATGAAGCAAAGATCTTTGGTCTGAAGAAGTGTCTCAATCAGAAACGTTACCCTTTCCTTCTCTCCAGAGACGCTGCCTGTCCCGCTGAATTACTCCAGCATTTTGTGTCTATCTTTAATATATATATATATCTGTATATTTATGGAGATTGGACAATCCTTTGACAATACCTTCAATTTAACCATATAAATCGTATAACCATATAACATTTGCAGCACGGAAACAGGCCCTCTCGGCCCTTCTAGTCCGTGCCGAACACTTACTCTCACCTGGTCCCATCTACCTGCACTCAGACCATAACCCTCCATTCCCGTCCCGTCCGTATATCTATCCAATTTATTTTTAAATTATAAAATGGAACCTGCCTCCACCACTTCCTCTGGAAGCTCATTCCACACAGCCACCACTCTCTGAGTAAAGAAGTTCCCCCTCACATTACCCCTAAACTTCTGTCCCTTAATTCTCATGTCATGCCCTCTTGTTTGAATCTTCCCTACCCTCAATGGGAAAAAGCTTATCCACGTCAACTCTGTCTATCCCTTTCATCATTTTAAAGACCTCAATCAAGTCCCCCCTTAACCTTCTGCGCTCCAAAGAATAAAGACCTAACTTGTTCAACCTTTCTCTGTAACTTAGGTGCTGAAACCCAGGCCACATTCTAGTAAATCTCCTCTGTACTCTCTCTATTTTGTTGACATCTTTCTTCTAATTAGGCGACCAAAATTGTACACCATACTCCAGAATTGGTCTTACCAATGCCTTGTACAATTTTAACATTACATCCCAACTTCTATACTCAATGCTCTGATTTATTTATTTATTTATTTATTTTTGATGAATATTTTTATTAGTTGTAAATACATATTAATAAAAAATACTTCTTACATACATTCATAATATTATTAATATTAATATTAACATTTAAGACTTTATGTTTCTATATATTTTTTTTTTTTTTTATAAAGTAGGAAAAGATTTATAAAAGCCAGCACACCAAAGGCTTTCTTTACCACCCTATCTACATGCGGTTCCACCTTCAGGGAACTATGCACAGTTATTCCTAGATCCCTCTGTTCCACAGCATTCCTCAATTCCCTACCATTTACCATGTACGTCCTATTTGGATTTGTCCTGCCAAGGTGTAGCACCTCACACTTATCAGCATTTAAAGCGGCATCTGCAGTTCTTTCCTGCACATGCAACGGGAGAGGCATGGTTCCAAGACACGGACACCTTGTGAAAGCCAACCAGCATCTACGAATGTGTCAGAGCCGGCCAATGCACACGAGATATTTGCCGGCCCTTCTTCAACGAGGCCAATTGAAATATAGAGAGAGGGTTACTTTCAAGGGGGTGGGTGGGTTCTGTGGCCCGAAAGACGGCCTGTGTGTCCAATGGAGACCGGGGTCTGGTGTGGGGAGCGTGATGGACGGGTGTGGAGGCCAATGAAGGCAGAGGAGGTGTAGCGAGCGCTGTGTCAGTTTCTCGCAGTGTATCAGCTTTGCTGCGGCTCCCGGGGTCGACATGCAACACTTTGGGGGCAACTTTTGGGTAAGTCATGGGGTTAATGCATGTGTGTGGGGGGGGGGGGGGGGGGGGGGTAGGTGAAGGGGTGAAGCCGGCTCAGTAGAGGAGGGGGATACCAGCCCCCCACCCCGAGTTGTAGCCACAGCAGAGAGAGAGGAGAGGAGAGGAGAGGAGAGGACAGGCAGGCAGGCAGGGCAGAAAGAGGGGCGGCAGTGATCTGGTGTGTGTGTCGCCCCACATGGAAGCCCTCTCCGTTGGGGCACTGCTGGCTGACTGGCTCCACATCTGCCCGGCCGGCCTGGGCGACAGCAAGCGAGCGGCACCCAACAAATACCGACTGTTCCATGCAACAACAAAAAATGCAAATTGAATGCATCAGAATTTCTTGCAGCCGAGCGTGTGTGAGTCTCTCCCCCCGTGTGTGTGTGTGTGTGTGTGTGTGTGTCCGCCTCTACATGTCGCTGCCTCTCTCTGCCCCTGTCACCCTCTCTTTAAACGTGTGTGTGTCTCTTTAACTCTTTGTACACTCATCTTTCTGTCACCGCCTTTGTGCAGTCGTGTCCCTTTCCCACCTCTGTGCCTTAGTGTGTGTGTGTGTGTGTATGTGTGTATATGTGCGTGTGTGTATATGTGTGCGTGTGTATATGTCCGTGTGTATATGTGCGTGTGTACATGCGCGTGTGTATATGTGTGCGTGTACATGTGTATGTGTATGTATATGTGCATGTGTACATGTGCGTGTATATATGCATGTGTGTATATGTTTGTGTTTGTGCATGTGTGTATATGCGTGTGTATATATGCTTGTGTGTATACATGTGTGTGTGTATATATACATGTGTATGTGTATGTGCGTGTGTGTATGTGCGTGTGTGTATGTGCGTGTGTGTATGTGCGTGTGTGTATGTGCGTGTGTGTATGTGCGTGTGTGTGTATGCATGTGTGTGTGTATGTGCGTGTGTGTATGTGCGTGTGTGTGTGTGTGTATATGTGTGTGTGTGTATGCGTGTGTGTATATATGCATGTGTATATGTTTGTGTTTGTGCATGTGTGTATATGCGTGTGTATATATGCGTGTGTGTATATATGCGTGTGTGTATACATGTGTGTGTGTATATACATGTGTATGTGTATGTGCGTGTGTGTATGTGCGTGTGTGTATGTGCGTGTGTGTATGTGCGTGTGTGTATATGCGTGTGTATATATGTGTGTGTGTATATGTGTGTGTGTATGCGTGTGTGTATATATGCATGTGTATGTGTATATGTGTGTGTGTATATTTGTATATGTGTGTGTGTGTATATATGCGTGTGTGCATGTGTCCATATATCTCTGCCTGTATGAATCTCCCAATATCGGGTAATGGGGAATTGGAATTTCTGTGCGCATTATGCAATAAATATTGTGGTGAAATAATGAATCTTTTTGTTAAATCTAACGATGAAATATTTGGTTATGTGCACCTCATCTTTTGTCTATTTATTTATAGAGGGGGGGGGGGCTGGGTGGGAGAGGTATGAATTACCGAAGAAGGGTCCCGACCCAAAACATGACCTATTCCTTTCCCCCTGGCCACTGAGTTACTCCAGCGTCTTTGCATCTATCTTCCTCGGAAACAGATCCCATCGGCCTGTTATTTCCGACAAACTATTTCAGTTTCAGTGATGCCTTTCACAATCTGACCTTCCCCCCCTTCCCCCCCCCCTTCCCCCCCTTCCCCCCCTTCTCCCCCTCCCCCTCCTCCATCTCCCCCCTCCCCCTCCTCCATGTCGTCCCCCCCAGCGCTTTGTCCTGTCTGGTGGCATTGTAGGATATTTGCAAAGCTTCACAACAATAAGCTCATCGTGAGCAGCCCCCCCCCCCCCCCCCCCACGGTTTTTAAATGCGGTTGGGTTGCGAGGTATATATTGATCAGGAGACTAGGAACATGTCACCTGCCGTTCAAAAATGCTGGCTGTAGGATTTATTTTTTTACACCTACCTAGGAAGGCAGATAAGCCATCTGTTTCAGGTCTCGACTAAAAGCCGGCACTGTCAGCTCTGTAGTACTCGCTCACTGTACTACAGGGCAAGACCTAGGTTGGGAGACGTGCAAAGCCAATGCTGAAACCGATGGAAATAACCATTTGGCGCCAAGGGTTACAGGTAGAAGGCAGGAGAGTTGGGCTGAGAGGGAAAAATAAATCAGCCATGATTAAACGGCAGAGTAGACTCTCGATGGGTCGAAGAGCTTCATTCGTTTAGTTTAGAGAAACAACACAGAAACGGGCCCTTTGGCGCCGACCAGCGATCGCCCCGTACACCAGCACTCCCCCAAACACCGGGGACCATTTACAATCTTTACCAAAGCCAATTAACCTACAAACCTGCACGCCTTTGGAGTGTGGGAGGAAACCTGAGCACCCGGAGAAAACCCACGTGGTCACAGGGAGAAGGTACATACTCGGTACAGACAGCCCCACCCATGGTCAGGATCGAGCTCGGGTCTCTGGTGCTGTGAGGCAGCAACTCTACCGCTGCGCCACCGTGCCACCCCCCCCACCCCCCCCCCCCCCCCCCCCCCACAGAATTCTGCTCCGATGTCTTAAAGTCCGGTCCACGTCCAGTTAGATTGGGATTGATCCGTACCATTCCTCTGTCTGATCGCCATGTTCCTTGCGGACTTTTCCACCCAGAGGATGGTGGCCACTTGGAACGAGCTGCCGGAAGAAGGGGCAGGAGTGGAGATGGGTACAAATACAAAATAAAGAAATCCCTTGGAGAGCTGCACGGGAGGGAGGTTGGGTTGCGTCATTATGGTCTGGGCTGTTATCCTACAGCCACGATTCGCTGCAATTTCTTCAAGATTCAAGAGAGTTTATTGTCATGCGTCCCAGATGGGACAATGACATTCCTGCTTTTCTTGTGGTCCTGGCTGGAGCTGTTCCCGAACCCTGCTGCCACCGAGAATGGTTTGGAGGATTGGAGATGGGCCGGGTGGAACTAGCTAGCTCGGGCCGGCATGGGCGGGTTGGGCCGAGGGGCCTGCTTCTGTGGAAGATGGACACAAAAATGCCGGAGCAACTCAGCGGGTCAGGCAGCCATCTCTGGAGAAAAGGGAATCGGTGACGTTTCGGGTCGGGACCCTTCTTCAGACGGTTTCTGTTTCTGCTCCGTAACTCTGCCATGACGGCAGAGAATCTATGTGCTTGGTGAATAGCAGTTGGCAGAGGCAACGCCCTCTCCTCACACCAGTGGCTGTTTGTGCGTCAGTAACAGATAGAGTTACCTTGTGTCAACCACACTGCATGGGACAATAGTGGCATACATCTAGAGTCTTGTGTGATTTCACATTCAACAGTATCTGATTATGTTGCTATTGCTTTGTATTCCCCTGAGTTGGGAAGATTAAGGGATGATCTAATTTCGTGATGTTTGATACAATTCGCCTCGGTTCGCAATAACCAACCTGATCTCCCGGTGGCTCAGCACTTCAACTCCCCCTCCCATTCCCAATCCGACCTTTCTGTCCTGGGCCTCCTCCATGGCCAGAGTGAGTGCCACCGTAAATTGGAGGAGCAGCCCCTCATATTCCGCTTGGGCAGTTTTACACCCCAGCGGTATGAACATTGACGTTCTCCAATTTCAGGTAGTCCCTGCTTTCTCCTCCCCTTCCCAGCTCCCCCTCAGCCCACTGTCTCCGCCCCTTCCTTTCTTCGTCCCGCCTCCCCCCCCCCCCCCCCCCCATATCAGTCTGAAGAGGGGTCTCGACCCGAAACGTCACCTATTCCTTCGCTCCATAGATGCTGCCTCGCCCGCTGAGTTCCTCCAGCATTTTTGTCCACCTGAGATTTGATACAGAATCTGTCTCTGTTGACTGGGGAATGATGAAGAGGAAAGGGCAAGATTGAACTGTGGCCAAGATGTTTGGGGGTGATGTAAGGAAGCACATCCTTGCACAGAGCATTGGAATGGAGGAACCCCTCCCTAAAGTAGCTGCTGAAGCTGTTTTTAGTTTAGTTTTGAGATACAGCGCGGAAACAGGCCCTGCGGTCAACCGGGTCCGCGCCGACCAGCGATCCCCGTAATACCCTACACCCACCAGGGACAATTTTCAACATGTACGCCAAGCCAATTAACCTACAAACCTCAACGTCTTTGGAGTGTGGGAGGAAACCGAAGATCCCGGAGAAAACCCACGCAGGTCACGGGGAGCGTGCAAACTCCGTACAGACGGCACCCATAGTCGGGATCGAACCCGGGTCTCTGGCGCTGCATTCGCTGTGAGGCAGCGACGCTTCCGCTGCGCCACCGTGACCGCCCGTGTTTACGTCCATTCATTTGCCCTGAGTACCGTCTAGATCTCTCATCCCCCCGACTCTCAGTCTGAAGAAGGGTCACCTAGTCCTTCTCTCCAGAGACACTGCCTGACCAACCGAGTTACTCCACCCTTTTGTGTCTGTTTTTCATCTCACAGCAGCATCTGCAGTTTCTCCCTACACACTAGTTTTGTTTTTGTTTAGTTCGTCACTTCTGGCTGCGGTACAATGAAAAGCTTTTTTGGTGCGTGCTATCCAGTCAGCGGAAAGACAATACATAATTACAATCCTTTATTTCCAGGGGCCTTGAACACAAAAACAAGGATGCAATGCTGAGGCTCCACAAGGCGCTGGTCAGGCCGCATTTGGAATATTGTGAGCAGTGTTGGGCCCCATATCTGAGGAAGGATGTGCTGGCTCTGGAGAGGGTCCAGAGGAGGTTTACACGAATGATCCCAGGAATGAGTGGGTTAACCTATGATCAGCGTTTGACGGCGCTGGGCCTGTACTCGCTGGAGTTTAGAAGAGTGAGCGGGGAACATCATTGAAACGTACAGAATAGCGAAAGGCTTGGACAGAGTGGATGTGGAGGGGATGTTTCCACCAGAGGGAGAGTCTCGGACTAGAGGTGGCAGCCTCAGAATGAAAGGACGTTCTTTTAGGAAGGTGATGAGAAGAAATTTATTTAATCAGAGGGCGGTGAATCTGTGGAATTCTTTGCCACAGAAGGCTGTGGAGGCCAAATCAGTGGATATTTTTAAGGCAGAGATAGATAGTACTGGTATCAGAGGTTATGGAGAGAAGGCAGGAGAATGGGGTTAAGAGGGAGAGATAGATCAGCCATGATTGAATGGCGGATTAGACTTGATGGGCTGAATGGCCTAATTCTACTCCTATCTCTTATGACCTTATGACCTCATCAAACCACCCACAGTATACAGATACAGGATAAAGGGAGTAACGTTTAGTGCAAGGTAAAGTCTGATTAAAGACAGTCCGAGGGTCTCCAATGAGGTAGATGTTAGCTCAGGGCCATTGTCTAGTTGGTGATGGGATTGCTCAGTTGCCTGATAACAGCTGGAAATGGACGGGGCAGCTTTGACCGCCCCGGGCCGCGGCTCCCGCGGCAGTTTGAACCGGCCCGTTCGCGGAGCGCGGTTTGAGCCGCGGGACTTACCATCACCCGGTGGGGTCACAACATCGGAGGCCTGGATCGCCTCGGCGCAGAGGGAAGAGACAGAGACTTGAAGACTTTGCCTTCCCTCACAGTGAGGAGGTGTCTGGTGAACTCACTGTGGTGGATGTTAAATTTGTGTTTATTGTGTGTTTCTGTCATTTTTTTAATTATATGTATGACAGCAGGGGAACGAAATTTCGTTCAGACTGAAAGGTCTGAATGACAAATAAATTCAATTCAATCCATTTCAATAATCATACTTTATTAGCCAAGTGTGTTTTGCAACATACGAGGAATTTGATTTGCCGTACAGTCATACCGATAAAAAGCAACAGGACACACACAAAATACATTTAAACAGAAACATCCACCACAGTGACTCCTCCACATTCCTCACTGTGATGGAAGGCGATAAAAAGTTCAATCTCATCCCTTCTTTGTTCTCCAGCGGTCGTGGGCCTCGAGCCTTCCGTTGACGGGGCGATCTTGCCTCCCGTAGCCGGCGGGAGTTTTGGCACCTCCGCACCGGGGCCATCAGCTCCTGCATCGGTGGAGGAATCCCACCCTTCTGTACATCTTGCCTGATGGGGAGAGGGGAGAGGAGGGAGTGGCCGGGGTGCGACTCGTCCTTGATGAAGCTGCTGGCCTTGCCGAGGCAGCGTGAGGTGTAGATGGAGTCAATGGAAGGGAGGTTGGTTTGAGTGATGGTCTGGGCTGCTGAGTCCACAACTCTGTGAAATTTCTTGCGTTCTGGGATGGAGCTGTTCCCAAACCGTGCTGCGATGCATCCCGACAGGATGGTGCATCTGTAGAAGTTGGTGAGAGGTGTCGGGGACATGCCGAACTTCCTGCGCTTCCAAAGCCTCGTCAGTGTTGGTTTCTTGGCCATTGTTTCAATGTGGGGGAAAGGAGGGGGGGGGGGTTGATGGAAAATCTTGATTTTTGTTAGATGACGCTCTCTGTAAGCGTCACAGAAACAAAGTGAGGCGTTGAAATCAAGATCAAAGTGCAAGGCAACACTGCGGGGTGCCCGTCTGTAGACTCGGGTATAGGGTTCACTGTTTGCAAAGTGAACCACAGGGGCATCTTTGAAAAGTACCATAGCTGACAGCTGGCCTGGAAGATGTTGTGGTGGAAAGGATCCTCTTTAACACAGAATCTATGTCTGGTTTCAGAGAGCTGCCACCTCCTACACCCTACACAGAACGCAAAGTGCTGGAGTAACTCGTCGGATCAGGCAGCCTCTCTGGATAGGTGACGTTTCAGGTCGAAAGGTTGCCTATGAGTCTGAAGAAAGGTCTTGATTCAAAACGTAGCCTTTCTGTATCCTCCAAAGATGCTGCCTGACGTTGGACTTTAGAGGTACAGTGTGGGAGCAGGCCCGTCAGCCCACCGACCCTGTACACTAGCGCTATCCTACACACTGGGGACAATTTACAATTTTATCGAAGCCAATTAACTTACAAAATCTGCATGTCTCTGGAATGTGGGAGGAAACTGGAGCATCCGGGGAAAACCTACGCGGTCACAGGGAG
Organism: Okamejei kenojei; assembly: GCA_035221665.1. Lineage (NCBI taxonomy): Eukaryota > Metazoa > Chordata > Chondrichthyes > Rajiformes > Rajidae > Okamejei > Okamejei kenojei. The sequence goes on along the minus strand of CM069158.1, from coordinate 32,462,775 downwards.
AACGTGCAGACTGCGTACAGACAGCACCCGTAGTCAGGATGGAACCCGGGTCTCCGGCGCTGCGAGGCAGCGACTCCACCACTGGCGCCAACCCTGTGCTGACCCGTGCAGTTACTCCAGCACTTTGAGTTCTAGGCAAGATTGCAGCATCTGCAGTTCACCTGTTGGACCCAGCCCATCTGTGCAGCCCTTCACTCAACTTCAGATGGGGGGGGGGGGGGGGGGAGATCAACTCTCCCCAGCTCGGCTCAAGGCCACTCCCTCTTCTCCCCTCTCCCATCGGGCAAGGCGTGGAGAAGTGTGAGAACGCACACCGCCAGATTCGGGGACCGTTTCTTCCCGGCTGTTATCAGGCAACCGAATCATCCCACCACAACCAGAGAGCAGGTCCTGAAGTAAGTAAGTAAGTAAGTTTATTGGCCAAGTATTCACATACAAGGAATTTGCCTTGGTGCTCCGCCCACAAGTAACGACATGACATACAGTGACAGTTACGAATGACTCAGAAAACACTAAACATTAATAATAATAAAACATTAATGATAAAACACCATTGATCAAGCATGTGAACCAACAAAATACCAAATCAAAGGGAGGCTACAGATTTTTGGCTGTTGAGTAGAGCAACTACTCGTGGATAAAAACTGTTTTTATGTCTGGCTGCGGCAGCTTTGACAGCCCGGAGTCGCCTTCCAGAGGGAAGTGATTCAAAGAGTTTGTGGCCAGGGTGAGAGGGGTCAGAACTACTGTCCACCTCTTTGGTGACCCTCGGACTATCCTTGATCAGACTTTGCTGGCTTTACCTTGCACTAAACGTTATTCCCTCATCATGCATCTGTACACTGTGATTGGATCGATTGTAATCATGTATTGTCTTCCCCCCCGCTGACTGGTTAGCGCGCAACACAAGCTTTTCACTGTACCTCGGTACACCTGACAATAGACTAAACATTGTAAATGGGCTTTAACTGCAATCCCTCGTGCATTCTTAACATTAACATTATTAATGTTCAGTGTTTTCTGAGTCATTCGTAACTGTCACTGTATGTCATGTTGTTACTTGTGGGCGGAGCACCAAGGCAAATTCCTTGTATGTGAATACTTGGCCAATAAACTTACTTACTGCCCCATCAAGCAAGCAAAGCTCGCAGCACGAGAGCTTATCAGATATTATTCAGGCGGCACGGTGGCGCAGCAGTCGAGTTGCTGACTTTCAGCGCCAGAGACCCGGGTTCCATCCTGGCTCCTGGTAACTTGTTTGTACGTTCTCCCCCGTGACTTGCGTGGGTTTTTCACCTGGCTCTCCGGTTTCCTCACACGCTCCAAATACCTACAGGTTTGTAGGTGTATTGGCTTTGTTTAATTGTAAACTGTCGCTTGCGTGTGTAGGAAAGTGTTAGTGCGCGGGGATCGCTGGTCGGGGCGGGCTCGGTGGGCTGAAGGGCCTGTTTCCATGCTGTACCTCTAAACTAAACTAAATAAGTTCTCCTGGAGTCTCGGACGATGGATTTGGTGAGAATGTCTGACTCGTACTTCTGTCAGGACTTTCCATCCACCTAAATGTTCACTTCCCCCATCACAGCATCTACTGTTGACGAAAATGCCTTTTAATTTAATTAATATATGGAAGTTGGCAAGGCATGTTACAGTTGTGGAAGACACTGGTAAGACCACATTTAGAGTAGAGCAGTGTGTTCAGGTTTGGTCACCCCGTTATTCGGAAGATGTCAAGCTGGAAAGGATGCGGGGCAGGTTTACGAGGATGTTGCCAGGACTCGAGGGGCCTGAGCTACAGGGACAGGTTGGGCAGGCTCGGACTTTATTCCTTGGAACGCAGGAGGATGAGTAAGTAAGTAAGTAAGTTTATTGGCCAAGTATTCACATACAAGGAATTTGCCTTGGTGCTCCGCCCATTAGTAACAACATGACATACAGTGACAGTTACGAATGACTCGGAAAACACTAAACATTAATAATAATAAGATATTAACGATAAAACACCATTGATCAAGCATGTGAACCAACAATATACCAGATCAAAGGGAGGCTACAGATTTTTGGCTGATGAGGGGTGATCTTCTGATGTATGAGGGGAGGGGGGTGAGTCCAGAACACGAAGGGTTTCAGCCGGAAATGTCACCCAGCCCAGAGATGCTTTCTGACCTCGCTGAGTTTGTGTCCATTTTGTGTCTACCCTGGTTTAAACTAACATCTGCAGTTCCTTCCTCCGCATCCCACACAAAGCTACAGGTAGCGGGGGTCTCTGACTGAAACTCCCGACCGGCAGTGAGAGACATTTCCGGTGATGTTGGCCAGGGGTACGAAGTCCAGAACACGGGGTCACAATTTTAAGGATAAGGGGGAAGTCTTTTAGGACCGAGATGAGAAAAACGTTTTTCACACAGAGAGTGGTGGATCTGTGGAATTCTCTGCCACAGAAGGTAGTTGAGGCCAGTTCATTGGCTATATTTAAGAGGGAGTTAGATGTGGCCCTTGTGGCTAAAGGGATCAGGGGGTATGGAGAGAAGGCAGGTACAGGATACTGAGTTGGATGATCAGCCATGATCATATTGAATGGCGGTGCAGGCTCGAAGGGCCGATTGGCCTACTCCTGCTCCTATTGTCTATGTTTCTATGTTTCTATGTCAATCTGGGAGCAAGGCTGGGGAGACACAAAAATGCTGGAGTAACTCAGCGGGACAGGCAGCTTCTCTGGAGAGGAGGAACGGGTGACGTTTCGAGGTCGAGACCTTTCTTCAGACTGAGAGTCAGGGGAGAAGGAGACTGGAGACATGGAAGGGTGAGGTGTGAAAAGGACAGATCAAAGCAGACGATGTTCAAGGAGAATGTAGGATGGTTCATTGCTGGCTGTGGGGGGAGGTGGCAAAGAGGCCTACACAACTGGAAACATTAAGGGAAAGAGGAGGAAATGAGTTGTAACTGAATAGGCTAACGAAGCTCCGGGAGACAAAACGGTCGCCTCCCTTCCCCGTCTTTTGCGACCTTTAATGCACCAAATAAAATGGAATGAACCCGGCAGCCTGAATAATTCAGTGCTCTCCTAACTCTAAGCATAAACCAAACGTGCATGTAATTAATAGAATGGAAATGGAACTCCTAGAAGGAGCGAGCCTGCCGCTGGTGTGAATGATTACAGGCACCGCTCCCTCTGCACCTGCCCTCATTTCCTTAAATATTCCTGCATCCATTCTGCTGGGTCCCTTTCCCCAGGGACTGCACATAATCACGGCCAGTGTGTGGAGAGGATGTGCCGGCCCAAACACAGGGCTGCCACTTCCCGCTTGTTTCCACCTCTTGGCGGATTTTCTTTTCCATCTTTTCTGGTTTTCTCCACAAAAGAGAAAGGTTTTCCCAGCCTCTCCAAACTTCTCTCACATAATCGTGTGTGTGAGCGCATGTCTGCGTGTGTGTCTGTCTCTGTTTGTGTCTATCTGTGTTTCTCTGTTTGTTTCTATCTATCTGTCTGTCTCTGTCTGTGTCTGTGGCTATCTGTGTGTCTGTGTCCGTGTCCATCTGTGTGTTTGTGTCTGTCTCTGTGTCCATCTGTGTGTCTGTGTCTGTGTCTATCTGTGTGTCTGTGTCTGTCTCCGTGTCTCTGTGCGTGTGTCTGTGACTCTCAAGATATGATCAGCCATGATCACATTAAATGGCGGTGCTGGCTCGAAGGGCCGAATGGCTTATTCCTGCACCTATTATCTATTGATACTATTCTGTGTTACTACAAAGATCAAGGAGACTCGAGCATTTTTGTAGTGACTATCATTTTTGTTCAATTTTTGCCCACCTTTGCTGTTAAACACCAGTCTTTCTGAACAGTTCACCTTGTAGCATGGAAGGGCTGGCAGGCAGGTTCCTGAACAGCAAAACGTACCTCCCACCGCCTCTGCAGTACAGATATCCTCTTCCAGCCTCGTCGATGGGTTTCCACTGGAATGCTTGCCCCATCGTCTTGTTCTGAAGCATTGGCAATCTTATTTTTCATAAAATATATTCCTTTCAAAGTTGGAACATCTTGAATGCTCCTCGAGTGATACAGCGTGGAAACAGGTCCTTCTGCCCAATCTACACTAGTCCAACATGCCCCATCTACACTAGTCCCACCCGCCTGCATTTGGCCCATATCCCTCCAAATCTGTTCTGTCCATATGCAGTCTAAATGCTTCTTAGCTGATGCGATAGTGCATCTTGTTTATGAAGGAACTGCAGAGGCTGGAAAAATCGAAGGTAGACAAAAATGCTGGAGAAACTCAGCGGGTGAGGCAGCATCTATGGAGCGAAGGAATAGGTGACGTTTCGGGTCGGGACCCTTCGAAGATGGAATAGGTGATGTTTCGGATCGAGACCCTTCTCCGAAACGTCACCTTTTCCTTCGCTCCGTAGATGCTGCCTCGCCTGCTGAGTTTCTCCAGCATTGTTGTCCACCTGCGATAGTGCATCTTTGCACTTTTGAAGTGCTGCGTTCAATGTTAGAATGTTTTCCCAACCCTGGATAGGTTGACGGGACAGTGTTGTGGGTGCTGCTGCACTCTGCGTTTAAACCGTTTTGTTCTCAAAACAAAACCGTGCGCTTTACCGTTGACTGGTGATAACTGACATGTTCGTGCGTTCGCGCGTGTCGTCGTTTATTAACGTGTCTTATTTACATAAAAACAAGTACTTGTTATTACCAGTGCTCACTCTCCAAAGGGAGACCCAGTGGCGCAGCGGTAGAGTTGCTGGCTTACAGCGCCAGGGACACCCAGGTTCGATCCTGACCGCGGGAGCTGTCCGCACGGAGTTTGCACGTTCTCCCCGTGACCTGCGTGGGTTTTCACCGGGTGCTTCCGCCGTTTCCTCCCACACTCCAAAGACGTACAGGTTTGTAGGTTAATTGGCTCCGGTAAAATTGTAAATTGTCCCTGGTGTGTAGGTTGGTGCTAGTGTACTGGGAGGGGGAGGGTCACTGGTCGGCACGGACTCGGTGGGCCTAAGGGCCTGTCTCCACGCTGTATCTCTAAACTAAACTAATTACCAACAGGACTGTCATTAGTTCATGGACAAGACTGCAAGTCAAGTGCATGTAATGGCAGAAGTCTTGAACATAAACATTAATTCCTTTCCCAACTGCATGGGAGGCCAGGATCATTGCAGTTCCTTTCCTATGGCTTATTTACAAGAGCATTCTGCACAATTTAGGCCAGACAAGGCAGAAAAATGACCATTGATTTCAGTAGAGGAGAATGGCCGTGTGGAACCAAAATAGGGAGAGTCTAAATTAGAATTGTGAAACTGATTTGGTTCTATATAAATGCTATTAGTAACATTTTGCACTGTACATCCAGCCAGTGCTATCTCTGCTCTGGTACGGTTTGGTGTGTGCGTGTAGAGGGAGCCTTGCTCTCTGTAGTCATGTGAGTCGATCCGTTTCCTGACAAGATAAGCCTCCTCTAGATATTATAAACATAAAAAGGAAACTGTGTTCACTTGAACTCTTGAGAGTTGAACCTAATCAGTGACGAGCCGCTGCATTAAAATGTGAAGGAAGTTCATGAGTTCTGAGTCTGAAGAAGGGTCTCACCCCGAAACCTCACCCATTCTCTGGAATTCACTGCCTCAGAGGGCGGTGGAGGCGGGTTCTCTGGATACTTTCAAGAGAGATCTAGATAGGGCTCTTAAAAATAGTGGAGTCAGGGGATATGGGGAACGGGGTACAGATTGGGGATGATCAGCCATGATCACATTGAATGTCGGTGCTGGCTCGAAGGGCCGAATGGCCTACTCCTGCACCTATAGTCTATTGTCTATTGTTAAATCCTTCCAAAAACCTGACCTGGTACAGCCATTGTCGCCATTCAGCGAATGTCTGTGGCAATACTCAATGTATATCCCCACTTGGAACAATTGGATGTTGGACTTAACAGGACACAAAGTGCTGGAGTAGCTCAGTGGGTCAGGCAGCATCTCTGGAGAACATGTATAGTTCCTGGACCCAAATCCTAACCGATTCATGATTTTTCGCCTGTGTCCATTTGTGTAAACCAGCATCTCCAGTTCCTCATCTCTACAGAAGATGTAATAGCTACCAAATCTCTTGTGCCATTCTTATCAGAGTCCATTCACCCTGGTGCCCCATTCTCCAGGAGTTGTGCTCTCACATCCACGGACACAGCCGATACCTCAATTTTCCCATCAATACTCATATGCCCGTATGTCATTTAGTTTTAGTTTAGAGCCACAGTGTGGAAACAGGACCTTCGGCCCACTGAATCCGCGCTGACCAGCGATCCCCGCACATTAACACTATTCCATAGGTAGACAAAAATGCTGGAGAAACTCAGCGGGTGAGGCAGCATCTATGGAGCGAAGGAATAGGTGACGTCTCGAGTCGAGACCCTTCTTCAGACCTCGAAACGTCACCTATTTCCTTCGCTCCACAGACGCTGCCTCACCCGCTGAGTTTCTCCAGCATTTTTGTCTACCTTCGATTTTTCCAGCATCTGCAGTTCTTTCTTAAACACTATCCTACACACACTCGGGGCAAGATTACATTGATAGCAAGCCAACAGCCCACAAACCTGCACGTCTTTGGAGTGTGGGAGGAAACCAACCGCCGGTCAGGGGGAACGCACAATCTATGCACAGACAGTGCCTGTAGTCAGGGTGGAACCCGGGTCTCAACAGCTGTAACTACCGCTGCACCACCAAGCCCATTCTAACTAACCTCCAATTGAAGGCCATCTTCTCAAATGCATAAACATTGCCATCAATAAGGGAGATGGTTGTAGATGAGAGAACTAACCTAATCTTGACTTGACAGATCAGGATGTGGATCTGGGATCAATCTGTACCAGCATTGGGCAAAATCACCAGTGGCTGTGGCACGAAACAGGCGCAATAGAATAACAATGGGGAATTTAACTTGCATTTAAATCTAGTCAAATCAAATTTTCTTTAATGATATTATAAATTTCAAATCTAATTATGGGTTGGGTGATGAGTGGGGAGGGATGTGAGGCAGGAATATCATCACCTTCTTTTCTCCTTTTATTTTTTGTCTTTTTATTTCTCTAGTCTTCTACTCACTCACTCTTTGGCTGCACCATTTTGGCAGTCCTTGCACATTCTACTCTCTCTCTCTCTCTCCCTCTTGCTTTTTCTCCTTTCTTTTCTCTTAACTATAGCTAAAAGTCAAAACTGAAGCTGTACAATAACTATATTATGTTATACGCCGTTGGTTATATTTCTGTACACTTGCTTCCAATAAATAAAAATATTAAAAAAATAATAACAATAATAATATTATACATGTCTGGTCTGCACAGTGGCACAATGGTAACGCTGCTGCCTTGCAGCGCCATCGACCAGGGTTCGATCCTGAATGCCGGTGCCGGCTCGAAGGGCCGAATGGCCTACTCCTGCACCTATAGTCTATTGTCTATTGTCATTCCTTCTCTCCAGAGATGCTGCCCGTCCCGCTGAGTTACTCCAGCTTTTTGTGTCTATCCTCGCATTAAATTGTGAAACGTTTTATGAGAGAGATAGGCGATCGATAGGTGGGGCTAATCTATGCGAGCCAGAACGATTCTGAAAAGTTCAATGGTTAGAGTGATACAGTGTGGAAACAGGCCTAACCTGCCCACACCGACCAACATGTCCCAGCTACACTAGGCCCACCTGCCTGCGTTTGGCCCATATCCCTCCAAACCTGTCCTATCCTGGTACCTGTCTAACTGTTGAAGTACTGAATGCATAGAAACAGCCCACTGAGTCCATAAGCAAGAGTCACCAGGCTTTGATGCCATTTACAAAGTCCCAACTGCTGCTGGCCACTTAAAGGCCCGCTGCAGCCGTCGCCATGAACCAGATCAGGGTGGCACGGTGGCGCAGTGGTAGAGTTGCTGCCTTACATATAAGATTTGGAACATTTGGTTTGAAACATATAAGATTGTTAAGGGCTTGGACACACTAGAGGCAGGAAACATGTTCCCGATGTTGGGGGAGTCCAGAACCAGGGGCCACAGTTTAAGAATAAGGAGTAAGCCATTTAGAACGGAGACGAGGAAACACTTTTTCCTCACAGAGAGTGGTGAGTCTGTGGAATTCTCTGCCTCAGAGGGCGGTGGAGGCAGGTTCTCTGGATGCTTTCAAAAGAGAGCTAGATAGGGCTCTTAAAAATAGCGGAGTCAGGGGATATGGGGAGAAGGCAGGAACGGGGTACTGATTGGGGATGAACAGCCATGATCACATTGAATGGCGGTGCTGGCTCGAAGGGCCGAATGGCCTCCTCCTGCACCTATTGTCTATTGTCTTACAGCACCAGGGACCCAGGTTCGACCCTGACCACGGGTGATGTCTGTATGGGGTTTGTGCGATCTCCCTGTGAGCTGCGTGGGTTTGCCTCTGGTGCTCCAGTACCCTCCCACATTCCAAAGACGTGTAGGTTTGTAGGTTAATTGGCTTCTGTAAATTGTAAATTGTCCCTAGCGTGTAGGATAGTGCGAGTGTACGTGCGGACTCGGTAGGCCGAGGGGCCTGTTTATTCATTGTATTTCTAAAGCCTAAAGAGCAACTGAGGTTTGTGGGAGTTACTACTGCTGTGTTGATTGAAGGATTGGCATAGCAGGCTCAGGAAATGGAAGGGGAAGCGGTGACCTACACAGTAATATCGCCCGCCTCACCTGTTCACATCCTCCACATCCTGTTTCATGTTACTTTCCCCTTCAACCAACCCTCTCTCTTGCCTGGCAACAGATAGCTGTTGTATCTTGAGTGCCCTGGGCCTGAGCCGAGTGGGATACTGGCTGAGTAAAATATCCACACTACTCCCTCTGTGTTTCCATCTGAAGATAGACACAAAAAGATGGAGTAACTCAGCGGGACGGGCAGCATGTCTTGAGAGAAACAACGGATGACTTGTCGGGTCGAGACCCTTCTTCAGACCGGAGGGATATGGGCCAAATGCAGGCAGGTAGCGTTAGGATGAGTGTAGATGGGACATGTTGGCCGGGGTGGGCAAGTTGGGCCGAAGGGCCTGTTTCCATGCTGTATCTGTATGACTCTCAGTCTGAAGAAGTGTCTCGACCCGAATTTCTCTAGAGACGCTGCCTGACTCACTGAGTTATGGGCCTGTCCCACTTGGGGGACTTTTTAGGAGACTACAGGAGACTAAGCGGTCGCCACATGGTCACCGGGGTGTCGCCTGCGTGGTCGTGAGTAGCCTCCTCAGTCGCCTAAAGAGTGGCAGCGTCTTTCTGGTCGCCGACAACTTTTCAACACGTTGAAATATTTTTGGCGACAGCGGCGACCTTGGGTTTGACGCCAAATGCACGTAGCTTGGCGTAGGAGCTGCCGTAGGTTGTCGCCAGGTTAATGGAGGCAGTCGCCAGGGTGCCGTAGGTTGTCGCCAGCTGCTGACTTCGGTGAATTTCAATGTTGTATTCATCGGCAGTCGCCTGAAAAACCGCCTAAGTGGGACAGGCCCATTAGTCCAGCACCATTTTGTGACTATCTTCGGTGTAAACCAGCATCTGCAGTTCTTTCCCACACCTGTATTCCCATCTGTGTCTCTTAAATCTAGTACTATGTTAAAGGCACAGATCCCGTACAAATACACATCAGTGTTGGTGCCTGGAGTGGTGTTTACTAAGGTCTGTGGGACGAGAGACATAATTAGATCGTCCTTCCTCCAACGAGTATTCCCCCTCGAGGAACAAAGCCGTGTGTCAAGCTACACAGGAGGCCACTTGACCCCATTGTCCTCCAGTCATACTTAAGTCTGCTCCGTGAATTAGAGCTGCTCTCTGCTCTTTCCCCGCTGTCCTGCAAATCTTTTATTTTCTCTTTCCTCCAGGTGATCTAATTGAAGTTTAGTTTAGTTCAGAGATACAGCGCGGAAACTGGCCGTTCGGCCCGCCGAGTCTGTGCTGACCAGAGACCACCCTGTATACTAACACTATCCTGCCCACACTAGGGAAAATGTACGATTTTTACCAAAGCCAATTACCCTACAAAGGAAACCGGAGCGCGCCCGGGGAAAACCCACACGGTCACAGGGAGAACGTGCAAACTCCATACGGACAGCACCCGTGGTCAGGATCGAACCCGGGTCTCTGGCGCTGTGAGGCAGCAACTCTACCGCTGCGCCACCGCGCCACCCTACGTGTGTCAATAAACGAAACTAAATCTACTTCAAACACTCTGGGCTGAGGTTCGATTAGCATCTTCATGTACAGATGGCTTGCAAACAAAAACGAGCTCTTTTCTGAGAAAGCTGTGGTTTCTGCAGCAGGATTGACACCGTAGTCCTGTTCAAAGACTCGCTTGGCAATTCGGAGTTAAAATGAGGATTTGAAAGTCTGTTTGAGAAATGAATTTTTTTTGTTGCGGATGGGGGGGGGGGGGGGGGGGGGGGGGGGGGGGGGAATGGGGGGGGGAGGGGGGGGAGATAACAAGATGGTGTGGGGGTGTTCGGGAGAGATGGCAGCTGAGACGGACCGGGGAATAAAGAGACACTTGTCTTGCACCTGTTGTTCTTGGAACCGTTACAACTCACTTCTTGCATCCAATTTGAGATCATTGCTTGCTTCAAACTGTCTGACATCATCAAATATTGTACTTAATTGGACAAATCGCCATGATAGTTAACCCATTCAGGGACCATACAATGGCGCTACGCACTTGGTGAATCTTGCTCTGCGCATACACTGAGTCATCGAGTCTTAAGGGGTTGTCCCACTTGGGTGTCATTTGCGCGTCATTTACCCGACATCATTTACGTGTCACGACGCACGAGCGCACGTCGTGATGCGACACCAATGCGTCAGCGTGTGATGCCAATGCGTCAGCGTGCGTACGCGATACGTCACGCAGGAGGTGCGCGAGGATTTCTTTACATTATGAAATCCAGGAGCGCCGCGCAATACCGCTCGCCACCGCTTGCGATTCCACGCCTCACCATGCGCAATGCGCGCGTCACCCACGCGCACTCCACGCCCCACGACACGTCGACCTATTTTATATATGACACGTACGTCATATGTAAAATTTTACACATGAGGCGCAAATGACGGCCAAGGGGAACAGACCCTTAAGGCTCAACGCTACCTCTGCGCCACCGTGCCGCCCAATTCTACTGTTGACCCTTGCTGTCCAGCTTTGGCAACACAAGAAAGTACCTTGAGAACGATGAAGAGGGATTTCTTTAGCCAGCGGGTGGTGAATCTGTGGAGTTTGTTGCCACACACTGCTGTGGAGGCCAAGGCATTGAGTATTATTAAGGTGGCGATCGACAGATCTTGATTGGTAAATGTGTCAAGGGTTATGGGGAGAAGGCAGGAGAATGGGGTTAGGAGGGAGAGATAGATCAGCCATGATTGAATGGCAGAGTAGACTCGATGGGCCGAATGGCCTAATTTTTCTCCTATCACTTATCAACATGAGCGGCTTGTAGGCAAAGAAAATGTTCACCGAAAGACCTGGTTTCAGTAAACGGGAGAAGTAATTTGGAGGAGGAGCAGTGTAATTTATGGATAGATAATGGGAACAGGTCCTTCTGCCCACCGAGTCCATGCTGACCATCGATCGCCCTCCGCACTCTGTCCGTGTTATTCTAGTTTTTCAACCGCTCTCTACAGATTAGAGGCAGCTTTTAAAACATGGCCAATTTAGCGACAATCGCACATCTGTGGTGTTCTGGATTTTTCCATGAGTGTGTAAAGTATTAATGCGGCGTGGTGGAGCAGCGGTAGAGTTGTTGCCTCGCAGCTCCAGGGACCCGGATTTGATCCTAACCAGCCGGGCGCTGTCTGTACGGAGTTTGCACGTTCTCCCCGTGATAGTGTGGATTTTCTCCGGGATCTCAGGTTTCCTCCCACACTCCAAAGACTTGTAGGCTAAATGGCGCGGTATAACTGTACATTGTCCCTCGCGTGTAGGATAATGCTCGTGTACGGGAATGGACTCAGCTGGCCAAAGGGCCTGTTTCCGCGCTGTATCTCTAAACTAAACTAAAGTAAAACGATGGCTCCGACTGCACCGTTATGGGACAGGAGAAGGGGACCAAGGGTCACCCGTCCTTTGTCTCCAGAGATGCTGCCTGAGCCGCTGAGTTGCTCCACCACTTTGTGTCGTGTGTTTTCCGCCGGGTGTTTGTGATGGCTGCTTCTCCTGCTGCTAACGTACTTTGAATGGCTTGTGCTCTCTTCCGCTTGCCGCTCGGTTTAAGGGGCTGTGTAACGTTACACGAGCCGTCACTTCTTGCATCCACTCGGATAAGGCCCGTTGCCGGGCAACCGTGTTGCTTGGCAGCCGGGCCTGGTAGAATGGCAGTGTTGTGCTGGGTCATGTCGGGCCTCCCCACTCCAGCACATCTCCCCTCCGTCGCTGGCCTGCTCCCCATGCACCACAATGAGGGTCTGTGTTACTGACTGTGGCCCTCCTTCCTTGTCTGTCCCTCCTACTAGGAACGGGCTGCCTTTTTGTAGAACGTGGTTCCTCTACCATTGCCATGGGATGGGTTGGCCAAAAATATTCGGGCTAATCGGAAGCAAATCTGACTCCCCTCCTTCCTCCCCCCCCCGCCTCTATCTGTGACAGGAGTAGAATTAGGCCATTTGGCCCATCTACTCCGCCATTCAACCATGGCTTTCAGTATCTCTCCCACCTAACGCCATTCTACTGCCTTCTTCCCGTAACCTCTGACACCCGTACTAATCATGAAACCTACCTGTCATTGCCCGTCTCGACCCGAAATGTCCCCCGTTCCTTTCCTCCAGAGACGCTGCCTGACCCGCTGAGTTACTCCAGCACTTTGTGACTCTCGGTCCAGGCAACACTTCAAGCGAATGTGGTAGGTTGCCAAAAAAGCAAGAGCGGTGTTCCTTATCTCCTGTCAGATTCATGTATAAACTTGTTGTTCACAAGAGCCATACAGCATGAAAACAGGCCCCTTCGGCCCACCTTACCCACACCGACCAACATGCCCCATTCGTGCCTAAAACCCCGCCATTGCTACTCTGCACCTCAATGGCTTTCCTCAATTAACCACAGCCATCTCTACTCTCACACCCTTACAGTTTAGTTAGGAGACACAGCGCGGAAACAGGCCCTTGGGCACGCACACACCCCCACCCCCACCCCACCCCACCCCTACCCCCGTACAAACGCCGTGCATTCAAGCGCCTGTAGTCAGGATCGAACCAGGAACTCTGTGGCTGTAAGGCAGTAGCTCTACCCGCTGCTGCGCCCTAATAGTCACCTTTATGTAGATTTCAGTGCTGAATTGTGTCACTTTCAGAATCGATGTAAGACTGTATAAAATGTCCGAGGTCTGCTCGGTAACAAGATTATCAATTAACACTTTCTCATTGCATACGATTAGACCAAATTAGCCATTGTCCCAGCTGGGTTCCTAACATTGTAGACAGAAGGAACGGCAGGTGCTGGCTACAAAAAAAACACACACCTTGCTGGAGTAACTCAAGTTACAGGTGAGTCACTCCAGCACTTTGTGTCTTTTTTGGGCACCCAAAGCGTGGATCTGATAAAGCAACTCTGCATGGATTCCACATTAGACTTCAGAGATACTGCGTGGAAACAGGCCCTTCGGCCCACTGAGGAACACGCCGACCAGCGATTACCCTGTACCATCGCACTACCCGACACACGCACACACACACGCGGAACAATTTAAAATGTTACTGAAGGGCAATTAACCGACAAACCTGCAGGTCTTTAGAATGTAGGAGGATGCCGCAGCACCCGGAGAAACCCACACGGTCACGGGGAGAACGTACAAACTCTGTACAGACAGCACCGGCAGTCAGGATCGAACCCTGGTCGATGGCGCTGCAAGGCAGCAGCGTTACCATTGTGCCACTGTGCAGCCCAGACATGTATAATATTATTATTGTTATTATTTAAAAAATATTTTTATTTATTGGAAGCAAGTGTACAGAAATATAACCAACGGCGTATAACATAATATAGTTATTGTACAGCTTCAGTTTTGACTTTTAGCTATAGTTAAGAGAAAAGAAAGGAGAAAAAGCAAGAGGGAGAGAGAGAGAGAGAGTGGAATGTGCAAGGACTACCAAAATGGTGCAGCCAAAGAGTGAGTGAGTAGAAGACTAGAGAAATAAAAAGACGAAAAATAAAAGGAGAAAAGAAGGTGATGATATACCTGCCTCACATCCCTACCCACTCATCACCCAACCCATAATTAGATTTGAAATTTATAATATTATTAAAGCAAATTTGATTTGACTAGATTTAAATGCAAGTTAAATTCCCCATTGGGGGTTACACAAAAAGCTGGAGAAACTCAGCGGGTGCAGCAGCATCTAAGGAGCGAAGGAGATAGGCGACGTTTCGGGTCGAGACCCTTCTTCAGACTGGTCAGGGATCAGGGAAACGAGAGACATAGACGGTGATGTGGAGAGATAAAGAACAATGAATGAAAGATATGCAAAAAAGTATCGATGATAAAGGGAACAAGCCATTGTAAGCTGTTTGTGGTGTGAAAATGAGAAGCTGGTGCGACTAGGGTGGGGGAGAGATAGAGATAGAGGGAATGCCAAGGCCCGAGGGCTGAGGGAGAGGTGGGAAGGGGAGGAGACAGCAAGGGTTAACAGAATTGAGAAAATTCAATGTTCAAGCCCAGAGGATGCAGACTCCCCAAGCGGAATATGAGGTGCTGTTCCTCCAACTTGCGGTGTTGCTCACTCTGGCCGTGGAGGAGGCCCAGGACCAAGAGGTCGGATGCGGAATGGGAGGGGGAGTTGAAGTGCTGAGCCACCGGGAGGCCGGGTTGGTTTTTGCGGACCGAATTAAATTCCCCATTGTTATTCTATTGCGCCTGTTTCGTGCCACAGCCACTGGTGATATTGCCCAATGCTGGTACAGATTGATTCCAGATCCACATCCTGATCTGTCAAGTCAAGATTAGGTTAGTTCTCTCATCTACAACCATCTCCCTTATTGATGGCAATGTTTATGCATTTGAGAAGGTGGCCTTCAATTGGAGGTTAGTTAGATTGGGCTCGGTGGTGCAGCGGTAGTTACAGCTGCTGAGACCCGGGTTCCACCCTGACTACGGGGGCTGTCTGTGCGTTCCCCCTGACCGGCGGTAGGTTTCCTCCCACACTCCAAAGACGTGCAGGTTTGTGGGCTGTTGGCTTGGTATCAATGTAATCTTGCCCCGAGTGTGTGTAGGATAGTGTTTAAGAAAGAACTGCAGATGCTGGAAAAATCGAAGGTAGACAAAAATGCTGGAGAAACTCAGCGGGTGAGGCAGCGTCTGTGGAGCGAAGGAAATAGGTGACGTTTCGAGGTCTGAAGAAGGGTCTCGACTCGAGACGTCACCTATTCCATCGCTCCATAGATGCTGCCTCACCCGCTGAGTTTCTCCAGCATTTTTGTCTACATGGAATAGTGTTAATGTGCGGGGATCGCTGGTCAGCGCGGATTCAGTGGGCCGAAGGTCCTGTTTCCACACTGTGGCTCTAAACTAAAACTAAATGACATATACGGGCATATGAGTATTGATGGGAAAATTGAGGTATCGGCTGTGTCCGTGGATGTGAGAGCACAACTCCTGGAGAATGGGGCACCAGGGTGAATGGACTCTGATAAGAATGGCACAAGAGATTTGGTAGCTATTACATCTTCTGTAGAGATGAGGAACTGGAGATGCTGGTTTACACAAATGGATACAGGCGAAAAATCATGAATCGGTTACGATTTGGGTCTAAGAACTACACATGTTCTCCAGAGATGCTGCCTGACCCACTGAGCTACTCCAGCACTTTGTGTCCTGTTAAGTCCAACATCCAATTGTTCCAAGTGGGGATATACATTGAGTATTGCCACAGACATTCGCTGAATGGGGACAATGGCTGTACCAGGTCAGGTTTTTGGAAGGATTTGACAATAGGCAATAGACAATAGGTGCAGGAGTAGGCCATTCAGCCCTTCGAGCCAGCACCGCCATTCAATGTGATCATGGCTGATCATCCACAATCAGTACCCCATTCCTGTCTTCTCCCCATGTCCCCTGACTCCACTATCTTTAAGAGCCCTATCTAGCTCTCTCTTGAAAGTATCCAGAGAACCTGCCTCCATCGCCCTCTGAGCCAGAGAATTCCACAGACTCACAACTCTCAGTGTGAAAAAGTTTTTCCTCATCTCCGTTCTAAAGGGCTTACCCGTTATTCTTAAACTGTGGCCCCTGGTTCTGGACTCCCCCAACATCGGGAACATGTATCCTGCCTCTAGCGTGTCCAAACCCTTAATAATCTTGCATGATTCAATAAGATCCCCTCTCTTCCTTCTCATCCTTGGGTTGAGAAGGAAGAGAGGAACCCCAAGGAACGACAGATGCTGGTTTATAGAAAGACTCACAGCGCTGGAGTAACGTGGCAGGTCAGGCTTCATGTCTAGTGAATGTTTCAGGTGAGGACCCTCTCTTCAGATCCTAAAAGCTACCCATCCATGTTCTCCAGTGATGCTGCCTGACCTGTCGAGTTACTCCAGTGCTTTGTGTTAGATTTTGGCATGGGTTGGAACCGTCTCGTGGGAGTTTAACTGAGCAGAGGCAGACCCCCACTCCGTCCGTCGCGGTGGGAATGGACTTGGGCTGGAGATGCCCAGGTCCCGTAGCCTGATCTCTCTGTCTCTCTCTGTCTCTGGAGGCACCCTTCATTTGTCGGTCTCCGTGACTGCTGTTTCCATGTATGGTCCTCATTAAATGTTGATGACGGATTTCATGGCAGCAGCATCTTAACTATCAGCGGCTCGCTTTACACGCCCTGATTAATTGATGAAAGAGGAGCAGAAAATCCACACGCAGTGGTGTGGAGAAGGGCCAGTGTTTACATCTCGTGATCCTCCAGCCCATCCTCCCACTGACTGTAATCCTCTCATCGAGACATCAAGCCTCATCTCCGGCCACCTAACCTTCCCGTCTAACGTAATCCTTCTTGTCCCTCCCCCTATCTAGTATCTCACTCTCCCACGTACTATGTTTATGAGTTTAGTTTATTGTCCCGTGTACCGAGGTACAGGGAAAAGCTTTTGTTGCGCGCTAACCAGTCAGCAGAAAGACAGTACATGATTACAATCGAGTTGTCCGCAGTGTACAGATACATGATAAAGGGAATAATACGAATAACGTTCAGGCAAGGTAAAGCCCGATCGAACATAGTCCGAGGGTCACCAATGCAGTAGATAGTAGTTCAGCACTGCTCTCGGGTTGTGGTAGGATGGTTCAGTTGCCTGATAACAGCTGGGAAGAAACTGTCCCTGAATCTAGAGGTGTGCGTTTTCACACTTCTGTACCTTTTTCCCGATTGAACAGGGAGTGGGCAAGGGGCGACTCGTCCTTGATTGTCCCGCTGGCCTGACAATTAGCTACTGCCAAGAAAAGTCCTGTTGCCGTTGAATGTTTCAACAGAGTGTGGCGCGAAGCAATACTCAGAACGAGGGGGGAAGGACACAGAGTGCTGGAGTAACTCTGGAGAACGTGGATAGGTGACGTTTCTTTGTAAGAAGGGTCTCAACCCGAAACGCCATCTATCCATATCTCCAGGGATGCTGCCTGAGATCTGCTGAGTTACTCCAGCACTTTGTCTATTAACCAGCGCCTTGCGGTTGCTTGCTTCCACTTCTTCAGAAAGACAGAGGGTTTGGATCCCCCAAGTCAGTGACTGGAGGTTGTAATGGGAGAAAGTTCAACCGTGACAAAGGAAGAAAAGGGACAGGAGGAGGCCATTCATCCCCTCTAGTCTATCTTGCTGCTGTTAGATCAAGGCAGTGTAGTTTAGTTTACTTCAGAGATTAGAGCATGGAAACAGGCCCTTCAGCCCACCCGAGTCCATGCCGAACAGCGATCACTATAGTTTCCATCCAGTTTCCATCCCACTTTCCCACTAGGAATGATTTCCAGAAACCAAATGAACCTACAAACATGCACGTCTTTGGAGTGTGGGAGGAAACTCCCGAATCTTACAGCGTGGAAACAGGCCCTTGGGCCCACCTTGCCATCGCCAACCAACATGCCCCATCTACATTAGTCCCACCTCCTGGGCAAAATGTATAGAAGTGTGAAAACGCACACATCCAGATTTGGGGTCAGCTTCTTCCCAGCTGTAACGGGCTGCGGAACCATCCTACCAACAACCAGAGAGCAGTCCTGAACTACTATCTACCTCACTGAAAACCCTTGGACCACCTTTGATCGGACCTTATCTTGCACTAAACATTATTCCCTCTATCCTGTATCCTGTAAACTGTGGACGGCTCAATTGTAATCACGTCTTGTCTTTCCGCTGACTGGATAGCACGCACCAAAATAGCCTTTCCCTGTAACTCGGTGGTCAGAGTGATACTGGCTGGAAACGGCCCTACGGCCCAACTTGCCCACACCGGCCAACGTGTCCCCGCTACACTAGTCCCACCTGCCTGCGTTTGGCCCCGCTCCCTCTAAACCTATCCTATCCAGGTACCTGTCGAAACTGTTGTCCCTTGCCTCGCCCGGCCACCTTCAGCCTACGTGCCCCGGGGTGCCTCCCACAGCCGACCTTGAAGGCGCGGAGGGAAGGTAGGAGCCCCGTTTCCTCCGCCTGGCCCTTTGTTCTTGCAACGTTGCTCCCAGTCAAAGTTCAGATGCACAGAGTAGGTGAATCGAGGACCAGAGGACATAGGTTTAAGGTGAAGGGGAAAAGATTTAACAGGAATCTTTGGTCACGGGCGGTCACGGTGGCACAGCGGTAGAGTTGCTGCCTTGCAGCGAATGCCGCGCCGGAGACCCGGGTTCGATCCCGACTATGGGCGCTGTCTGTACGGAGTTTGCACGTTCTCCCCGTGACCTGCGTAGGTTTGCTCTGTCAATTGGCTTTAATTGTCTTTGTCAATGTAAAAATTGTCTCCAATGGGTGCAGGATAGTGTTAATGTGCGGGGATCGCTGGTCAGCGCGGACCCGATGGGCCGAAGGGCCTGTTTCCGCGCTGTATCTCTAAACTAAAAGGAATCTGATGGGTAACCCTTTCCTCCCAATGGTGGTGGGTGTACGGTACAAGCTGCCAGAGGAGGTAGTCGAGGCAGGGACTATCCCACCCTTTAAGGAGCAGTTAGACAGGTACATGGATAGGACAGGTTTGGGGAGATGTGGACAGGTGGGACTAGTTAGTGTAGCTGGGACATGCTGGCCAGTGTGGGTAAGTTGGGCTGAAGGGCCTGTTTCCACACTCTATGACTCCCTAAGGCCATTTCACAGTAAAAGGAGGGTTCTGTGACTGGGACAAGACCTCCAGGCACCGGGTGGCAGTGGTGAGTACATCTTTGCCATGACACCCCTACAGCGGGCAGTAGGGGGACCATTGGATCTGACCATCCTCAGGCCATTCGGCCCACTGCGTCCGTGCTGACCAGCAATTTCTGTTTTTCTCCCACCGTACACTAGCACTATCCTGAGCACTAGGGACAGTTTACAATTTTACCAAAGCCAGTTAAACCTACAAGCCCGCACTTCTTTAGCGATACGGGCCCTTCTGTAGAGTAACAGGCCCTCCGGCCAGCAAACTCCGCACTTTCCAATGCACTAGGGACAATTTACAATTTTATAGAAGCCAATTAATCTACAAACCTGCACGTCTTTGGAGTGTGGGATTAAACTGGAGCATCCGGAGAAAACCCACGCGGTCACGGGGAGAATGTACAAACTCCATGCGGTCAGCAAACCCGAGGTCAGGATCGAACCCGGGTCTCTGGCCTTGCTGTGAGGCAGCAACTCTACCACCGTGCCACCCATCTCTCCAGGTTCCTGCCGCGCGCTCCCTTGCTGGAAGAGCAACTGAGGTTGTGCCAGAGCTCTCTTCCTGCCAAACTGACAAACCTCAGCTGGGAAGCCATCTGCTCCTGTGTCCTCTTTGATTTTCCACCAAGCAGTCAGAACACAGAAAGATTAAAAATAAAATGAGTGGAGCAGTAAATTGGGCTGTGGACCCTGAGCAAATTATTCCTTTCATGTGGGTGTGTGTGTTTGGGAAGAAGTGAAAGCATTTATATGCCAGGGAGAGAGAAAGTGACCTTTCAGTTTTGGGAAAGGAAGGAAAATCTGCTTCGTATCAGTCATGAGATGCATCTCTGAACCTCTCTGCCAATTTTCTAAAGGACTCCTCACACTAGAGTTGAGATCCTTCACTCAAATTTCATGTTACAAGTTAGAAAGAGACCATCAGGCCCATACTGTCTTTCATATAGGTTTATAACATATAATGTTCGATCCCGACCACGGGTGCTGTCTGTATGGAGTTTGCACGTTCTCCCCGTGACCTGCGTGGGTTTTCTCTGAGATCTTTGGTTTCCTCCCACGCTCCAAAGACGTACAGGTTTGTCAGTTAATTGGCTTGGTTTAAATGTAAATTGTCCCGAGTGTGTGTAGGATAGTGTTAGTGTGCGGGGAGCAGTCTCGGTGGGCCGAAGGGCCTGTTTCTGCTCTGAATCTCTAAACTAAACTCACTGGAGTAGAATTAGGCCATTCAGCCCATTGAGTCTATTCCGCCATTCAATCGTGGCTGATCTATCTTTCCCTCTCAAACCCATTCTCCTGCCTTCTCCCCGAAACAGGGCGACCTGGTTAGGACTAACTTTATACTCACTTCCAAGGCAACCTGGAATCTGTTCCCCTAAATGAGTTCCACAGGAATACTTTTTTTTTCAAATGAAGGTTATATTTAAAAAAGTGACAGTTCAAAAGTGACTTTCTTAACCTGAGTTTTTGCACCTGGGAGGAAGCGAGTTGTTTTTTGGTTAACCAAAATAAGAAATGCAACTGCGATGAATGAAAGTCTCCACTTTTATTAGCAGTAAAAGTGACTGTGGAGTTTTCAGGTTGTGATATCCACCTAATCTACCAGTGTTCCCTGAGGAATGAAAATCTGTTGCCTGTGGCAGGTGTAGATGCGATTCCCCTTCTCCCCATAACCTCCGACACCTGCACACACGGTTTGCTAAAAGCTTGCTGTCGTGAATTAAGTAGGTCCATGCAACTAATACACTTGCCTGGAGCGGGCACCATTCCATAGCAACGTCCAAAGCATGGCGCACCTTGCAATGCCGGCTCAGTCGACTATTTCTGTGCAATTTGTGAATGGTGGACGTGCTTAGGGGTGGCAATAATCTACTGGACTGTTTGTAGGAAAAGAATATCTCTGTGCATTTACCCGAACTATTCATCTCGTTGGTTTTAGTTTTAGTTTTAGAGAGATACAGTGCGTAAACAGGCCCTTCGGCCCACCGGGTCCGCGCCGACCAGCGATCCCCGCACATCAACTCTAGCTACCTTACACACAGTAGACAATAGGTGCAGGAGGAGGCCATTTGGCCCTTCTAGCCAGCACCGCCATTCAATGTGATCATGGCTGATCATCCCCAATCAGTACCCCGTTCCTGCTTTTTCCCCATATCCCCTGACTCTGCTATTTTGTAAGAGCCCTATCTAGCTCTCTCTTGAAAGCATCCTGAGAACCTGCCTCCACCGCCCTCTGATGCAGGGAATTCCACAGACTCACCACTCGCTGTGAGAAAAAGTGTTTCCTCGTCTCTGTTCTAAATGGCTTACTCCTTATTCTTAAACTGTGGTCCCCGGTTCTGGACTCCCCCAACATCGGGAACATGTTTCCTGCCTCTAGTGTGTCCAAGCCCTTAACAAACGTATATGTTTCAATGAGATCCCCTCTCATCCTTCTAAACTCCAGAGTGTACAAGCCCAGCCGCTCCATTCTCTCAGCATATGACAGTCCCGCCATCCCGGGAATTAACCTTGTAAACCTACGCTGCGCTCCCTCAATAGCAAGAACACTAGGGACAATTTCACATTCATACCAAACCAATGAACCTACAAACCAATGAATCTACAAACCTGTACGTCTTTGGAGTGTGGGAGGAAACTGAAGATCTCGGCGAAAACCCACGCAGGTCAGGGGGAGAACGTGCAAACTCCGTACAGACAGCACCCATAGTCGGGATGGAACCCAGATCTCCGGCTCTGCATTCGCTGTAAGGCAGCAACGCTCCCCGCCGCGCCGCCGTGATTGAGATGCTCCTTGATGATGCTGGTGGCCTTGCCGAGGCAGCGTGAGGTGAAGCCAAGGAAGAGTAGGGACTTTTAATTCCATCGATGGAGGACAGACAAGGGCAGATTTTAACATAACACCTGAACGATAGCATCTCTGCCTGCTGTTCCTCAGTACAACTTGGAACGATTGCATAATTAGCTTCTTGCCAAAGCGCGTTGTGTCAAAATACTGCAATGCACCGAAACAAAGTGATACAGTAGTTGCGATGGGGAGAGCAAAATGGAGGTGCATCAGGTTAATTGTGTGGGAAAGAACTGCAGATACTGGTTTAAATTGAAGGTAGACACAAAATGCTGGAGTAACTCAACGGGACAGGCAGCATCTCTGGAGAGAAGGAATGGGTGACGTTTCGGGTTAACGGGGAGAACGTACAAACTCCGTACAGACAGCACCCGTAGTCAGGATCGAACCCGGGTCTCTGGTGCTGTGAGGCAGCAACTCTACCTCTGCTCCACCGTGACACCCCAAATAAGTTATAAACTTGTATGAAAGTCAGTATGGGCCTGATGGTCTCTCTCTTCAGCCCTGAAGAAGGGTCTCGACCTGAGACGTCACCCATCCAGAGATGCTGCCTGTCCCGCTGAGTTACTCCAGCATTTTGTGTCTATCTTGCATCAGATGAATTGTTGGGGTGGGAGAAATTAAATACCTTAGGCCTTTAAATCCTGAATTTGTAATAAAGGGTGGCGATCTCATTGAAACTTGTACAATCATGGCTGATCTCTGCCTCCTAATCCCATTTTCCTGCCTTCTTACCATAACCCTTGACAGCCGTTCTAATCTAGAATCTATCTATCTCTGCCTTAAAAATATCCATTGACTTGGCCTCCACTGCCCTCTGTGGCGATGAGTTCCACGGATTAACTACCCTCTGACCAAGATGCCCCATCGCTGCTAATACACATTTACCCTGGTTTGGCCCTTGTCCCTCTCTGCCGCTCCTCACCATGTACCCATCCAAGTGCCTTTTAAATGCGGTTGCAGTACATGCCTCAACTACCTCCTCTGGCATCTCGGGAGTTAGTTCCATATTAGACCCAGTTGACGGGTGTGTTTGAGGCAAAGCTGAATTATTTTTATTTTGTATTTTTGATGCCGGTGGATGTTGGGGTGGGGCAGCCAGAAAATATCGGCCGTGAACTGCTTATTGAGTGGTGAGCAGGGGCGAGGCACAGAATGGCCCCCTCCCACGTCCTCTGTTGACCAGGGAAGGGTCTTGTGGTCACATCAGGCAGCTTGCCGTACAAGTTGGTGAATTGACCAGAACTGTGCCTTTAACATAGTCTTCACATTACAGAACATTGACCTTTGGTGACATGAAGGATGAATACCAAAGATAGACGCAACGTGCTGGAGTATCTCAGCGGGTCAGGCAGCGTCTCTGGAGAGAAAGGATGGGTGACGTTTGGGTTGGGACCCCTTCTTTAGACTCTAGGAGACCTGAAAGCTTTTCCTGCAGGGTTGCCGCTTGACCTGCTGCGTAACTCCAGCATTTTGTGCCTATCTATCTGTGTTGACCTTTGCTGTTTTAGTTTTGAGGAAGTTGTGTAAAAGTTGTTTTTTTAAAAAAAAGGTTCAGCTTCCCTCAACCAGTCTGCAAAGTGGAAGGAAAGCAATGCACGGACAGGAAGTGACATCGGCCTGAGTAAACACAGGGTCACCTGCACAGTTGCACAAAGAGCCACTCTCACCTTCAATAAGCAGTGACTCTGCGAGAACATCCAAGTGATAGGAGCAGAATTAGGCCATTCGGCCCATCAAGTCTACTCCGCCATTCAATCATGGCTGATCGATCTCTCCCTCGCAACCCCATTCTCCTGCCTTCTCCCCGTAACCCCTGATCAAGAATCTATCTATCTCTTCCTTAAAAATATCCACTGACTTAGCCTCCACAGCCTTCTGTGGCAAAGAATTCCACAGATTCACCAACCTCTGACTAAAGAAATTCCTCCTCATCTCCTTTTATTCTGAGGTTACGACCTCTAGTCCTAGACTCTCCCACTAGTGGAAACATCCTCTCCACATCCACTCAATCCAGGCCTTTTAGTATTAGGTAAGTTTCAATGAGGCACCCCCCCCCCCCCCTCATCCTTCGAAACTCCAGCCTGTACAAGCCCAGTGTCGTCAAACGCTCATCATGTGTTAACCCACTCATTCCTGGGATCATTCCCGTAAACCTCCTCTGGGACTCTCTCCAGCGACAGCACATCCTACCTGAGGTATGGGGCCCGAATGCATTCACGTTGGCCTGGTTCTGTGTGCAGGTTGGACTGGGCAGACTGGAGCTTGTTGGGTTTGGGGGGGGGGGGGGGGGTTGGGGAGGCTGTATTAACACGTTTTCACCTTGCCCGATGCAGGGGGAGAAGAACAATGGCTTTGACGTCCTCTACCACAACATGAAGCACGGGCAGGTCTCGGTCAAAGAGCTGGCGGACTTCGTGAGGGAAAGGTGAGTCTGTCCCAAAACGTCAGGCGCGTGCGTCCCACTTGATCATTCCTGTCTCCTGGAGCTCTTCCAGAGGTGGTCGTGAAGGTAGAGTGGACGTGGAGAGGATGTCTCCACCAGTGGGAGAATAGAAAATAGGTGCAGGAGCAGTCCATTCGGCCCTTCGAGCCAGCACTGCCATTCAATGTGATCATGGCTGATCATCCCCAATCAGTACCCCGTTCCTGCCTTCTCCCCATATCCCCTGACTCCGCTATTTTTAAGAGCCTTATCTAGCTCTCTCTTGAAAATATCCAGAGAACCCGCCTCCACTGCCCTCTGAGGCAGAGAATTCCACAGACTCACCACTCTCTGTGAGGAAAAAGTGTTTCCTCGTCTCCGTTCTAAATGGCTTACTCCTTATTCTTAAACTGTGGCCCCTGGTTCTGGACTCCCCCAACATCAGGAACATGTTTCCTGCCTCTAGTGTGTCCAAACCCTTAATAATCTTATATGTTTCAATGAGATCCCCTCTCATTCTTCTAAAACTCCAGAGTGTACAAGCCCAGCCGCTCCATTCTCTCAGCATATGACAGTCCCGCCATCCCGGGAATTAACCTTATAAACCTACGCTGCACTCCCTCAATAGCAAGAATGTCCTTCCTCAAATTAGGGGACCAAAACTGCACACAGAATCTAGGACTAGAGGGCACAGCCTCATAATTGAAGGATGTTCCTTTCGGAAGGAGATGAGGAGGAATTTCTTTGGTTGGTAAATCTGTGGAATTCATTGCCACAGAAGGCTGTGGAGGCCAAGTCAGTGGATATTGTTAAGGCAGAGATAGATTATTGATATGTACAGGTGTCAGAGGCTATGGGGCGAAGGCAGGAGAATGGGGTTAGGAGGGGGAGGCATGATTGAATGGCGGAGTAGACTTGATGGGCTGAATGGCGTAATTCTGCTCCTATCACTTATGAACTTATGAGCTGGTGGCTGCCAGAGAATACCTTCCCCTCAGCTATCAGTGACCCATTCCACCTTTTCCTTGAGCTTCTTCCAATTTGATCTCTCGTGTTCACACTTCACCTCTCCATGTCTCTATGTCACCCTCTCCCCCGACTCTCAGTCAGAAGAAGGGTCTCGACCCGAAATGTCACCCATTCCTTCTCTCCAGAGATGCTGCCTGTCCCGCTGAGTTACTCCGTCTGTCTTCGGCCAGCAAAGAGTGTAGTTGCCTGAGCAACTCGGGACCCAGGCGAGGTAGGCCCAGGGATTCAGGGTTGCTTCCATCAGCAGTCGGAGTAAGTAACACTGCAGGTATAATAAGTGACAGGAAGGTCTATAGACACAAAATGCTGGAGTAACTCAGCGGGTCAGACAGCATCTCTGGAGACAAGGAACAAGAGACTTTTCAGGACAAGACCCCACTTCAGATTGTTTAAGAAAGAACTGCAGATGCTGGAAAAATCGAAGGTAGACAAAAAATAAAAAGAGAAATGAAATGCTACCTTTTTATGTCATTCAGACCTCTGTGGAATTCTCTGCCATAGAAGGTAGTTGAGGCCAGTTCATTGGCTATATTTAAGAGGGAGTTAGATGTGGCCCTTGTGGCTAAAGGGATCAGGGGGTATGGAGAGAAGGCAGGTACGGGATACTGAGTTGGATGATCAGCCATGATCATATTGAATGGCGGTGCTGGCTCGAAGGGCCGAATGGCCTACTCCTGCACCTACTGTCTAAATGCTGGAGAAACTCAGCGGGTGAGGCAGCATCTATGGAGCGAAGGAATAGGTTCCTTTGCTCCATAGACGCTGCCTCACCCGTTGAGTTTCTCCAGCATTTTTGTCTACCTGCTTCAGATTGGTCTGTTGGCCTTTCCTCGGAAATAGAATGTAACAGCATAAAGAAACTGCTTCAATGGCCCAGGCTCTGGCGAGGAATCACGGGACACCCTTGGTTCCTAAGGCCAGGGATGTGACTTCAGAGAGACGTTAGAGATACAGCGTGGAAACAGGCCTTTGCAACCACCGAGTTCACGCCGACCAGCGATCGCCCCGTACGTTGTCTCTAGGTCGCGTAGGGTAGAGCTAGTGTGAATGGGTGATCGCTGGTGAAGTGTAGATGGAGACAATGGAAGGGGGGTTGGTCAGCGTGATGTACTGGGCTACGTCCACATGTCTCTGTGATTCCTCACGGCCTTGGATGGAGCTTGGATGTTCCCAAACCATGCCGTGGTGCATCCCGATAAAATGTAGACATGCCTGCTTGAGTAACTTTCACCCGGAGTTTTGAGTGTGAAGTGATGAACAATTAATTTTACGCTGAGTTTTCATCGTTAAGATGTCACGAGGTGGCACGGTGGCGCAGCGGTAGAGTTGCTGCCTCACAGCGCCAGAGACCCGGGTTTGACCCTAACTAGGGGTGCTGTCTGTATGGAGTTTGTACGTTCTCCCCTGTGACCGCGTGGGCTTTCTCCGGGCGCTCCGGTTTCCTCCCACACTCCAAAGACGTACTACGGGTTTGTAGGTTAATTGGCTTTGGTAAAATTGTAGATTGTCCCTAGTGTGTGTAGGTTGGTGCTAGTGTACGGGGGGGGGGGGGGGGGGGGGGGGGGGGGGTCACTGGTCGGCACGGATTCGGTGGGCCTAAGGGCCTGTCTCCACGCTGTATCTCTAAACTAAACTAATTATCAACAGGACAATCCTGCAAGTCCCGTGCACGTAATGGCAGAAGTCTTGAACATAAACATTAGTTCCTTTCCCAACTGCATGGGAGGCCAGGATCATGGCAGCTTCTGTCCTATGGCTTATTTACAAGTTCTCCCCTGTGACCGCGTGGGTTTTCTCCGGGCGCTCCGGTTTCCTCCCACACTCCAAAGGCGTACGGGTTTGTAGGTTAATTGGCTTCTATGAAATTGTGAACTGTCCCTGGCGTGTGTAGGAAAGTGTGGAGATTGCTGGCCGGTGCGTTCTCGGTGGGCTGAGGCGCCTGTTTATCTCGCTGTATCTCGAAACTAAACAAAATTATTTCTTGGTATTCACCAATGCGTCCCGTTGTGGCAGAGCGCTGATTGAGGAGTCCTATTCCAAGTCCATGGCCAAGCTGTCTAAGATGGTGAGCACTAACGGAACGCTGGGGTAAGTTCTTCCTCTTCCCCCTTCCCCCTTCCCCTTTTCAGAAGTGGGCAAGAGACCTTCAGACCACTGACTGGGCTTCTCGTCGTGCGTGGTTTCTTCTGCCATTTAGCTCCATCTTCCGATGCATCCTGACTTCATAAGTGATAGGAGCAAAATTTAATCCATTTTGCCCATCAAGCCTACTCTGCCATTCCATCATGGCTGCTCTTTTTCTCTCCCTCCTAACCCCATTCTCCTGCCTTCACCCCATAACACCTGACACCCTAATCAAGAATCTATCTTTCTTTGCCTTAGAAATATCCACTGACTTGGCCTCTACAGCCTACTGTGGCAGAATTCCATCGATTCACCACCCTCTGACTAAATCCATCTAAACCCCAGCGAATACAGGTCCAGTGCTGTCCAAAAGGTTCATCATATGTTAACCCAATCGTTTCTGGGATAATTCTCGTGCACCTCCTCTGGACCATCTCCAGTGCCAGCTCATCCATCTTCAGATATGGGTCCAGTGTCGCTCTATTGCCCCAAAGTCCAACCTGCCAGGGTCGTCTTGTGGTCAGTGTGTCTTCAGTCCCAGGTGGGAGGGAGTTTATTGTCGCATACGTGGTGCCAACACACCGTTAGATTATTTTTCTTACAAATAGTCCAGTAGAGTATTGCCATAACACCCAAGCCCCGACTAGCACGTGTACCAGAAATAGTGCATGCAAGAGGCGCCATGTTTTTAGATGTCATTCTCAAAGGTGCCCGATCCAGGCGAGCCCCAGGCTGTTGGAGAGCCTCCAGCCGTCGCCTTCCTTGGTCGACCAGCAACCGACGTCACTCTCCTCGCCTGTCCACCTTTGTACCCCGAGGTGGGCGCCTCCTGCAGCCGACCTCCAGTAGCCCTCCCTCTCCTCTCCAACCGGCCGTGGTCCGCTCAGTGGCTCTCCCTGTAGGCCGTGGTCGCTCAGTGGCTCCCACTGTAGGCTGCGGTCCGCCGGGCCCTCCGAGTGCGAGCCAGCTCAGCGCTTCCCCCTGTAGGCCGCGGTCCGCTAGGTGTTGCGTTGGGCCGCGGTGCCTGCCTACCACGTATGTGAACGATAGAATGGTCGTCAAACGTTCACGCCCACGCTCTGGTTCTCATGCCTCAAGATGGCGTCCAAACCAGACGACTATTTGCGTGCTAGATCTACAGGCACACGGTACAATGGCTACATCTGTACGCTGTGAATGACTCGATCGTGATCATGCGTTGCCTTTCCGCTGACCGGATAGCACGCAACATGAAGCTTTTCACTGTACCTCGGTACACGTAACAATCAATTAAACTGAGATTGAGTGGTGCCAGTTCCAGGCAAGTCCCAGGCTGGTGCGGGCCTCCTCCCATCTCCTTCCTTGCACACCACGTTCTCTACTCTAGACTTAGCGATGTTACAATACTTACCTTCAGCGGCGCTGCAGTTCTGCCACTGGCCGTGTGCGCGACTTTGGCGCCTTTGAAGGGGGGGGTGGGATTAAAATGCCGTTTCCTCCTGCCCGTCGGAGGTGAACTTCCTCGGGCCGTTAAGCTGCTGCAGAAAAATCATTCCGACTTCCGTTCTCGGAAGTTTTTTTTTTAAAAAATCGCGGGACAATTTAATCGCTGGAGTGAATTAAAAAGCTACTTCTAACGTTGTCAACGCCTACAACAGGACAGATCTCACGTAGGGGAAAAAACAAAATGTACGTCGTGTATTTTACGTATAAACTTGCTTCTTAGGATGACTTTAACCAAAATTTTGATGGCCTAATGGCCTAATTTCCTGCCGATATGGGGTTTAAATTCACCGCAACTGCAACGTTCCAATCGATCGCGTTCCACAAAAACCCACTCGCAAGATGATTAAAATGCCCATTAATTTACGGGAATTAAACATTAAAGTCCTTCCATTTGGCCTATAAATTAATGATAATGAGATTTAAAAATCATGTTATATTGTGAATTCTTGTGTGAATGTTATTTGGACACTGAGGCTATTTAAAAATGTTAACCTTTTCTAAAGAAATGGATAGATGTTTAGATCTAGATTTTGAAATTAGCTACAATTAGGTAACTAACTAATTATATGCTTTAATTTCAGGTCATCCAAGTAAGATTTTTCATATTTATTTCAGAATGCTTCAATCTATAATAACTGAAAATTTCATTCAGTTCTCTTAATTTTTAAGAAAGTTATGGGCTTTTGACTGTCCTCGATCACAGATTTTGAGATAAGCCAATGGAAAAGCAATAGGGAACAAGATGATAATTTCAGTATAAATATGGCCATTACTGTTTTAATACTGAAGATATGAAAGTGAATTCGGTGTCAAATTAAACTTCTTTTTATGCTTTATCTGATGGGATAAATTGCGGACTTGATTTTTAAAATCTCAAAATTTTGTAACATTGCTACTAGAGTCGCTCTTAGCCCGCCGTGTTCCCACCCAGCGCGTTCAGCCTGTAGCTACGGCCAGTCGGGAGCCGCGCGGGCAGTAACGCTGCGGGTTTTTGCAGGACCTTTGCGCCGATGTGGGAGGTGTTTCGTATTTCGGTCGACAAGTTAGCGCTATGTCACCTGGAGCTGGTGCGGAAACTGCACGATCTGATCAAGGAGATGAACCGATTCAACGAGGAGCAGGCCAAAGTGCACAGGAAGGTGAGCGAAAACAATGGCCTCATTACCTTCACGGCTACCGCCCTCCCCTCCCCCTACCCACGCCCGACCCTCCCCGACACGCCCGACCCCCCCCCCCGACCCCCACGCCCGACCCCCCCCCCCCCCCCGACCCACGCCCGACCCTCCCCCGACCCACGCCCGACCCCCCCCCGACCCCACGCCGACCCCCCCCACGCCCCCGACCCCCCCCCGACCCACGACCCCCCCCCCGACCCACCCCGACCCCACGCCCCCCAGACCCACGCCGACCCCCCCCCGACCCACCCCCCCCACCCCGAACCCCGCCCGACCCCCCCCCACCCACGCCCGACCCCCCCCGACCCACGCCCGACCCCCCCCCCGACCCACGCCCGACCCCCCCCCGACCTGACCCCGCCCGACCCCCCCCGACCCACCCCCCCCCCCCCCCCGACCCACCCCCCCCCCCGACCCACCCCGACCACGCCCCGACCACCGACCCTCCCCCGACCCACCCCGACCACGCCCCGACGCCCCCCCCGACCGACCCTCCCCGACCCACCCCCGACCCCCCCGACCCACCCCGACCCCCCCGACCACCCCCACCCACCCCGACCCCCCCGACCCACGCCCGACCCACGGCCGACCCACGCCGGGACCCACCCCGACCTACTCCTACGAACCAAAGATAGACACAAAGTGCTGGGGCAACTCTGCGGATCAGACAGCATCTGTGGAGAAAAGGATTAGGTGACGTCTCGGGTCGGGACCCTTCTTCCGACTTAGTTTTGACCCCGAAACGTCACCTATTCCTTTCTCCAGCGATGATGCCTGATCGCTGAGTTACTCCAGCTTGGTTGTGTCTATCATCTTTGTACCAGAAGTTCTTTCCTGACTTATGGTACAAAGGTCCAGGTTCGATCCTGTCTGTACGCAGTTTCTACGTTCTCCCCGTGACCTGGTGGGTTTTCTCCGGGTGCTCCGGTTTGTAGGTTAATTGGCTTCTGGAAAATTGTCCCGAGTGTGTAGGTTCCCAAACTGGGATAACATAGAACTAGCGTACGGGGTGGTCGCTGGTCGGAGCGGGCTCGCTGGGCGAAGGGCCTGTTTCCGCGCTGTATCTCTAAACTAAACAAAACTCCCCCCCAGATTCAGCCACTCAACTTCACAACCAGGAGCAATGACAGAGTTGTCAATTAAACCCATCAACCCGCATGTCTTTGTGACGTGGGAGGAGACCGGAGCTCCTGGAGCAACCCACTTGGTCACAGGGACATTGTGGAAAATTAGACACAGGCAGAGGTCAGGCTCGAACTTGGGTCACTGGAGCTGTGTGGCAGCAGCGCTACCTGCTGCGTCGCTCTTCCAGTTTGCTTGGCACTGAATGCTGAGCCTTTAAAATTGCTGCTGGACTTTCGGCTAATGTATGACCCAAATCAGCAAAGTTAGACACCAATATTTTATACGTGTGTAGAGCGGACATAACGTTAGCAATGTCTCCCCCCCCTCCCCTTCCCCCTTCCCCCTCCCTTCTCTGTCTCTCCCCTTCTCTCTGTCTCCCTCTCCCTCTCCCTCCCTCTCCCCCTCTCCCCCTCTCCCTCCCCAGACAAAGGAGGAGGTTTCGGGAACACTGGAAGCCGTCCAGAATGTGCAGTCCAGTGTCCAGCTGCTGCAGAAATGCAAGGACAACTACCACAGCAAGTGGCTGGAATGGGACCGGTTGAAAAAGGACAGAGCTACACAGAAGGAAGTTGATAAGGTAACTGGTGCTGTGTGGGAATGAATGGATACGTTTATTGGCCAAGTATTCACATACAAGGAATTTGCCTTGATGCTCCGCCCGCAGGTGACAACATGACATACAGTGACAGTTAGGAATGACACATGAAACATTAAACGTTAATAATAAAACATTATTGATTAAACATGTGAATTAAACAAAATACCCAGAGCAAAGGGAGGCTACAGATTTTTGGCTGTTGAGTAGAGCAACTACTCGTGGATAAAAGCTGTTTTTATGTCTGGCTGTGGCAGCTTTGACAGTCCGGAGTCGCCTTCCAGAGGGAAGTGATTCAAAGAGTTTGTGGCCAGGGTGAGAGGGGTCAGAGATGATCTTGCCCGCTCGCTTCCTGGCCCTTGCAGTGTACGGTTCATGTGCAGAAGGAACTGCAGATGCTGGTTTACACCGATGATAGACGCAAAATGCTGGAGTAACTCAGCAGGACCGGCAGCATCTCTGGAGAAAAGGAATGGGCGACGATTCAAGTCGAGACCCTTCTTCAGATTGAGAGTCAGGAGAGCGGAATACCAGAGGTGTGAAGAAATCGGAGCCGGCACCGATGGCCAACGAAAGGTGGAGCCCACAATGGTCCATTGTTGGCTGCGGGAGAGACGATAACGAGGGGTACTAACAGTGAAACTATCAGGCCCACTAGGGTGGGGGAGGGGGGGGGGAGAGGGGGAGGGAGGGAGAGGGGGAGGAGAGAGAGACAGAGAGAGACGGAGAGAGACGGAGAGAGACGGAGAGAGACGGAGAGAGACGGAGAGAGACAGAGAGAGAGAGAGAGACAGACAGACATCGCCCGGAGCCAGCAGATCCGTTCCCGTAGCCGACCTCCGAGGCCGACTTTGCAGGCAGGTATCTCGGCACCTGGGTGGCCTAGGCGGAAAGTTCCGGTACCGTCGGACACCTCTCGGAGGCCGTCACCTCTGCTGGTCCGGCAAAAGAGATAATCCAGAAAGGCTCTGGAACCAAGGGTGCAGGAAATTCGGTGGTTCGGTTTAGTTAGATCAGTTCCGTTTATTCTATTGTCACGTGTACTGAGGTACAGTGAAAAGCCTTTTTGGTACGTGCTAACTAGTCAGCACGCAAGAGGTGGACCTCTACTAATGATAGTCTGGCATCAGGCCCCTTAGAAACAGGCCCTTCGGCCCACCGGGTCCGCGCCGACCAGCGATCCCCGCATATTAATACTATCCCACACCCACTAGGGGAAATTTTTACAATTACTGAGCCAATTAACCTTCATACCTGCACGTCTTTGGAGTGTGGGGGGGGGGAAACTGAAGATCTCGGAGAAAACCCACGCAGGTCACGAGGAGAACGCACAAACTCCGCACAGACAGCACACGTGGCCGGGATCGAACCCGGGTCTCCGGCGCTGCATTCGCTGTAAGGCAGCGACTCTACCGCTGTACGCGCCGCCGTGATCGGCTCACCTTTGTGCATTAACTGTAGATTTAGATTTTAAACTTTAGAGATACACGGAGGTTGGCGATGGGTATGTGTGATGGAACTTGCTCCTTCCCGCAGGCAGAACTCAAATCCAAGAAAGCTGCCAAGTCGTACAAGGCGAGCATGGAGAAATATCACTGCACGCGCTCTGATTACCAGCAGAAGATGGCAGAGGCTGCCCAGGTTTGAATGCGGATGCGGCATAATCTGCGCGATAGGTTTGCACTCAAATTTGTGGGGCAGGCGGTGGATGTGGCTGACGAGGAAGAACAGATTCTTGGGGTGGGAGGGGAAATGAAGGAAGACTTGCATTTCTACCCCACCCTTTGTCTCAGCTTGTCCTGAATACTTTGCCATCAGTGGACAAATTTGGAAGTTCTGTAAAAAGTATCATCATTCATCCATTCATTCAAAACTCCCAGTAATCTGGCACACTTGTCACTTCCGTTTTAGTTCAGAGATACAGCGTGGAAACAGGCCACTCGGCCCATCGAGTCCACGCCGACCACCAGTTCTATCCCACACGCACCAGGGACAATTTTACCAAAGCGAATTAACCTACAAACACGCACGTCTTCGGAGGAAACCGGAGCACCCGGAGAAAGCCCACGCAGTCGCAGGGAGAACGTTAGGGTCGCCAACTTTATCACTCCCAAATAAGAGACAAAAGGTTAAAAATACGGGACAAATTCCCGACGGCAATTCGTTGACCGACTTGGCCGTGGCTGGGTGAATGATGAGTCGGCCCGGGTGCTGGACTGCACACAAAGCCCGGCCGGCGGGCCAGCTGAGGAGATTTGGCCCGGGCCGGCACGCCGTCCAACTCATGAACCGTTGATGGGCCGTGAGAAGGGGGGGCGGTGGTGGTGTCGGCTGTAAGCGAAGGTCCGAAGGTCGGACAGCTGGCCGGGCTGCCGACCGATGGGGCCACGGGCAGGCGCTGCTGCTGCTGCACTCCATGGGCTGCACTACGTCGGGACGGGTGAGGCGGGGGCCGGATGCGGCGCTCCGACCCGACAGTCCCCTCGACCCGAGTAGTAGCGGTCAAATACGGGACAAGGGCGGTCCCGTACGGGACAAACCAATTTAGCCCAATATACGGGAAGTCCCGGCTAATACGGGACAGTCGGCAACACTAGAGAACGTGCAGACAGCACCCGTAGTCAGGATCGAACCTGGGTCTCTGGCGCTGTAAGGCAGCAACTCTACCGCTGCGCCACCGTGCCGCCCATATTTGATGGGCTAAATATCCTTTCATGTCACGGGAAAATACGAGCTAACTTGAGTGTTGCAGTGCCGAGTGTGGGATATACTAGTGTTACAATGAAGTGAACGGGATGTATCAGTGAGTGTTATTGTGTGGGGTGTATCATCATTGGGCCGGCTGTGGTCAACTGGAAACATGACAGTGGAGGATGTGTAAATATGGCAGTGACGGGCTCTGTCACTGCGCCGCCTTTGAGCGGAGATCAAATTGTCATTGACGGTTTCGTGGGAAGGGGGAGTTCTGCGCATGGGGCTGTTTCAACACGCCAAGGCCTGGGGAGCGAAGGGTGAACCAGGGGCCCAGGCGCCCTGGGACTAGATCTGATGCATGTCAACCTGTCGTTTTTATATTCACCGCTGCTGTTTCCTTCTGCTAATTTGACAGAAGTTCCAGCGGATTGAGGAGAACCACCTGCGACACATGAAGGTGTTGATCAAATCCTACTCCAACTCCATCGAGGACACGCATGTGCAGTTGGGTCAGGTGTGTGTGTGTGTGTGTGTGCGTGTGTGTGTGTGTGTGTGCGTGTGTGCGCGTGTGTGTGCGTGTGCGTGTGCGTGTGTGCGTGTGTGTGTGCGTGTGTGTGTGTGTGCGTGTGTGCGTGTGCGTGGTGTGTGTGTGTGTGTGTGCGCGCCCAGTTGCATCCTTCGCCCTGCCCGTTTGACGTGTCGATGAAAGATGCGGCCAAATGGGGCCCAGCTTAGACAGGGCATCGTGGACGGCGAGGGGCAGCGCGGCGGCAGAGTTGCTGCCTCGCAGCACCACAGACCCGGGTTCGATCCCGAGGACGGGTGCTGTGTCTGTCCGGTGTTTGTACATTCTCCCCGTGACCGCGTGGGTTTCCCCCGGGTGCTCCGGCTTCCTCCAAAGACGTACAGGATCGTCGGTTAATTGGCTGCTGCAAACTGGAGTCCCTGGTGTGTAGGACAGTGCTCGTGTACGGCGATCGCTGGTCGGCACGGACTCGATGGGCGGAAGGGCCTGTTTCCGCGCTCTATATCCCTGAAACTAAAACCAAACACTGAACTTGACCTGATGGAATATCATTGTATTTCCAAATGGGGATGGTGTGAGGGTTGGTGATGAACATGGAATGGTGGTGTTGATTCCGGCCTAGCTGCCCAGGCCTTGCCATGGTGTAAGCTGCAGCTCTGGATGTTTAGTGTTGCGTTTAGTTTAGTGATACAGCACGGAAACAGGCCCTTCGGCCCACCGAGTCCGCACCGGCCAGCGATCCCCACACACCAAAGCTACCCTACACACACTAGGGGACAATTTACATTTACACCAAAGCCAATTAACCTACAAACCTGTACGTCTTTGGAGTGTTGGAAGCAGCCGCAGATCTCGGAGAAAACCCCACGCGGGTCGCGGGGAGAGCGTACAAACGGCGTACAGACAGCACCCGTAGTCGGGATCGAACAGGGGTCTCAGGCGCTGTGAGGCAGCAACTCTACCGCAGGAAAGCTACACTGCGCTCGCCGTCCATTCTAACGCTCGTCTCTACTCGTTCAGGTCCACGAAGAGTTCAAGCAGAACGCGGAGAATATCCGAGTGCAAGACTTGATCCAGAAATATGCCCTGACCAAGGGGACCGGCAAAGACAAGCCAGGTAGTGACCTACTGCTGAGACAGACGCCAGATGCTGGGGTCACTCAGGCAGCATCTCTGGAGAGACGGTAGACAAAATTGGTGGAGAAACTCAGCGGGTGCGGCAGCATCTATGGAGCGAAGGAAATAGGCAACGTTTCGGGCCGAAACCCTTGGGAAATAGGCAAAGTTTCAGGCCGAAATCCTTGGGAAATAGGCAAAGTTTCAGGCCGAAATCCTTGGGAAATAGGCAACGTTTCGGGCCGAAACCCTTGGGTTTCGGCCCGAAACGTTGCCTATTTCCTTTGCTCCATAGATGCTGCCGCACCCGCTGAGTTTCTCCACCAATTTTGTCTACCTTCGATTTTCCAGCATCTGCAGTCCCCTCTTGATCGCTGGAGAGAAGGAACGGGTGTTGTTTCGGTTCGAGACCCTTCTCGGGGAGCGGGAGTCTAGAGATATGGAAGGGCAAGGAGGACAGTAGAACTAGTCGGAGAACTAGGATGGGGGAGGGATGGAGAGAGAGAGGGAAAGCGAGGAATCAATATTCTTACTGCTGGGGTGTCAGCAGCTGCCTGAGGGGGCGGATGTTGGGGATGTCACTACCCAAGCGGAAGCTCTTTGATTGAGTGAAGGGTACAGCATGGAAGCAGGCCCTTCGGCCCATACGTTCGAGGAGCAGAATTGGACCATTCGGCACATCGTGTCTACTCTGCCGTTTAATCATTGGCTGATCTGCCTTTCCTTCCCTACACCATTCTCCTGCCTTCGCCCCGTAACCCCCGACACCCGATCAAATGGCCCGATCTATGGCACGTCTGTAGAAGCTGGTGCGAGGGCTGTTTGGGGCCCACGGAGTGACTAGTAAAGGTTACTGGGAGAACATGGTGGCAATGCAGTCTGTCGCTAATCCTGGGTCCCAGCCAACCAGTGTACCTTGTAGCATAATCTAGACCGAGATTCATTAGTCAGAATCTGTGTCCCTGACGGACGTCCGTGGATGTCAAGTCATTGGATATTTTTAAGGCAGATTCTTGATTACTACGTATGTCAAGGGTAGAAGGGGTTGAGAGGGAAAGATAGATCAGCCATGATTAAGTGGCGGAGTAGACTCAATGGGCCGAATGGCCTAATTCTGCTCCTGTGACTTGCCAGTCCAAACCGACTGTCAATTACCTGTTTGCTGTAGTATCACGCTTTCCCGCTTTCGCATCGACTCCCTTCATAGAATCATAGAAAATAGGTGCAGGAGCAGGCCATTTGGCCCTTCGAGCCTGCACCGCCATTCTATACGATCATGGCTGATCATCCAACTCAGTATCCTGTACCTGCCTTCTCTCCATACCCCCTGATCCCTTTAGCCACAAGGGCCACATCTAACTCCCTCTTAAATATAGCCAATGAACTGGCCTCAACTACCTTCTGTGGCAGAGAATTCCAGAGACTCACCACTCTCTGTGTGAAAAATGTTTTCCTCATCTCGGTCCTAAAGGAATTCCCTCTTATCCTTAAACTGTGACCCCTTGTTCTGGACCTCCCCAACATCGGGAACCATCATCCTGCATCTAGCGTATCCAACCCCTTAAGAATTTTGTAAGTTTCTATAAGATCCCCCCTCGGTTTTCTAAATTCTAGCGAGTACAAGCCAAGTCTGTCCAGTCTTCACGTTGAGGGCAATTTATAGAAGTCCATGAAGCCGTAAATCTTTGGGATGTGGGCGGAGGCCTGGAGCACCTGGAGGAAACCCACGCGGTCACAGGGAGATTGTGCCGACTCGGCAGCTGGCAGCCTCTGACGTCTGGGTTGAACCTAGCTCTCCGGCTCGGCGAGGCGGTTGCGCTGTCAGTTGCACCCGCTGCGTCGCCCGCCCTGCTGCATCGTTCAGGCTGATTTGTTTCTCCCCCAGCCCTCAGAGCGAGGAGGTGAATGGTGAGCTGGAGGCGGCGCAGCGGTAGAGTTGCTGCCTCTCAGCGCCAGGGACCCGAGTGCGACCCTGACCGCGGGTGCTATCTGTACGGAGTCCGCATGTTCACCCCTTGACCGCGTAGGTTTTTTTTTCCGGGAGCTCCGGGTTCCAGCCAGCCTCCAAAGACGTGCAGGTTCGTAGGTTAATTGGCCCGATGTAAATTGCCCCTTGTGTGTAGGATAGAACTAGTGTACGGGTTCACCGGTCGACGTGGCCTCGGTGGGCCGAAGGGCCTGTTTCCATGCTGTGTCTCAAACTAAAATAGATTAGCAATGGATTGTTGTTTTTTCTCTGGGGAGACGGTAGCCGGGCGGTAAGAGATGGAATCTTCCAGTGTGGTTTTCAGTGGTGGCGAGAACTGATCTCCAGTGTAAAGGCTGCCTTTGTCCCCCTTGTTCCAGGACCAATTGAATTTGAGGAGTGTCACGCAGAAGTGGTGCTGGAAGGTGAGTAGGGTCGCGTTGCGTTTAGTTTAGAGATGCAGCGCAGAAACAGGCCCTTCGGCCCGTCAAGCCCGTGCCGACCAGTGATCAAGTTCAAGTTGAAGTTACATTTATCGTCACGTGTACCAATTGGTACAGTGAGATTTGAGTTGCCATACAGCCACGAATAAAAATAACACAATACACCCTAGACAATAGACAATAGACAATAGGTGCAGGAGTAGGCCATTTGGCCCTTCGAGCCAGCACCGCCATTCAATGTGATCATCGGCTGATCATCCCCAATCAGTACCCCGTTCCTGCCTTCTCCCCATACCCCCTGACTCCGCTATTTTTAAGAGCCCTATCTAGCTCTCTCTTGAAAGCATCCAGAGAACCTGCCTCCACCGCCCTCTGAGGCAGAGAATTCCACAGACTCACAACTCTCTGTGAGAAAAAGTGTTTCCTCATCTCCGTTCTAAATGACTTACCCCTTATTCTTAAACTGTGGCCCCTGGTTCTGGAATTCAACGTGAACATCCCCACGCAGCGAAATCAACGTTTCCCACTGTGAGGCAAGGCTGTAAACATCACCCCGTGCACTAGCATTATCCCACACACTAGGGACAATTTAGTTTGACCCAAGCCAATTAACCTACAAACCCATATGTCTTTGGAGTGTGGGAGGAAACCAAAGCTCCCGGAGAAAACCCACGAGGCCACAGGGGGAACGTACAAACTCCGTACAGACAGCAGCTGTAGTCAGTACGGAGTTTGTACATTCTTCCTGTTCTCCTTTCCCAATTGAAATCGGTTGAAAGAGAATCAATGGCCCAGCGCAAATTGTAACAGGAAGGAACTGCAGACGCTGGTTTATGGCAAAGACAGGCACAAAGTACTGGAGTAACTCAGCGGGTCAGGCGGCATCTGTGGAGAACATGGATGGGTGACATTTCAGGTCTGAAGAAGAGTCCCGATCATCTATCCTCTTTCTCCAAAGATGCTGCCTGACCTGCTGAGTCACCCCAGACACATTTTGTGTCTACCCCAGCGCACATTAGGTGGCGGAGTTTAGTCTAGAGATACAAAACCCACCGAGTCCGCGCCGACCAGCGACCTCCGCACACTAACACTATCCTGCGCACACTAAGGATAAATTGCAATGATACCAAGCCAATTAGCCTACAAACCTGTACGTATTTGGAGCACGGAAGGAAACCGGTGACCCCGGAGAAAACCCACGCAGGTCACGGGGAAAACGGACATACTCCGTACAGACAGCACCCGTGGTCGGGATGGAGCCCGGATCTCTGGCGCTGTGGTGCAGCAGCTCTACCCGCTGCGCCACCGTGCTGACCAGCTTGAGCGGAGCGTGGGGGAGCTGGGGCTGGTTTGTGATCGGAACCGTCAGCGTACATAATGGTGGAGGACTTTGCTGGCTACAGTCGCTGGTTACCAAGAATGTCGCCTTTTTCTGTTTCCTCCCTCGACACAGTGTCAAAGAAGACCAAGAGGAAATCCTTTGTGATCCCGGGCCTCAGCAAGAGGGAGAAGGACACGGACTCCACGTGAGTGGCTCTTTGGCTGCTGTCTTCCAGTGTGTGGAGAGGTTGGGCTTGATCCACCGTTAGTCCTCCTTTAACATGATCAAAGGTTTAAGTTCACAAGTTAGAGGAG
Organism: Okamejei kenojei; assembly: GCA_035221665.1. NCBI lineage: Eukaryota > Metazoa > Chordata > Chondrichthyes > Rajiformes > Rajidae > Okamejei > Okamejei kenojei. Next base: position 32,422,282 of record CM069158.1, on the reverse strand, counting down.
TGGAATTAGGCCATTCGGCCCGTCGAGTCTACTCCGCCATTCAATCATGGCTGATCGCTGCCTCCTAATCCCATTTTCCTGCCTTCTCCCCATAACCCCTGACACCCGTTCTAATCAAGAATTTGTGTATCTATAAATAGACAATAGGTGCAGGAGTAGGCCATTCGGCCCTTCAAGCCAGCACCACCATTCAATGTGATCATGGCTGATCATCCCTACCCCGTTCCTGCCTTCTTCCCATATCCCCTGACACCGTTATCTTTAAGAGCCCCATCTAGCTCTTAAGAGCCCTACCTATTGCCTTAAAAATATCCACTGACTTGGCCTCCACAGCCTTCTGTGGCAATGAGTTCCACATATTAACTACCCTCTGACTAAAGATGTTCTTCCTCATCTCCTTTAAGCTGCAAACATTAAGAGCGTGCAAACTCCACACAGACAACACTTGAGGTCAAGAATCCACCCAGGTTTAGTTTTGAGATACAGCGCGGAAACAGGCCTTAGGCCCACCGAGTCGGCGCAGACCAACGATGCCAGCATATTAACACTATCCGACTGCACACGCACACACGCACACACACGCACACACGCACACGCACACCGCACACACACACACCCACACGCACACGCACACACACAGAGACACACACACGCACACACACGCACACACACACACACACGCACACGCACACACACACACACACACACACACACACAGACACACACACACACACACACACACACACACACACACACACACACGCACACGGACACACGCACGCACACAGAGACACACACACAGCACACCACACACACACGCGCACACACACACACACGGACACACGGACACACACACGCACACAGCACATGCACACACACACACACACACACACACACACACACACACACACGCACACACACACACACACACACACACACCCACAGGGACACACACACACACACACACACACACACACACACACACACACACACACACAGAGACACACACACACACACACACACACACACACACACACACACACACACACACACACACACACACACACACACACACACACACACACAGAACAGTTTACAATTATACCACACATGGTAACCTGACAATGTGACAAAGGGCGGTGGGTGTATCGAACGAACGAGCTGCCAGAGGAGGAAGTTGAGCCAGGTATTATCACAATGTTTACAAAACATTTGGAGGTACATGGATAGAATGGGTTTAGAGGGATGTGGACTAAACGCAAGCAGGTGGGCCTGGTGCAGATGGGGCATGTTGGTCGGTGTTGGCAAGTTGGGCTGAAGGGCCTGTTTCTCGATATAACTATAATACTCTTGGTGCACTTCTACAGTCAATTCATACCAAGGTCCAACCGTAAGATTTAACCGTAAGGGATATGGGGAGAAGGCAGGAACGGGGTACTGATTGTGGATGATCAGCCATGATCACATTGAATGGTGGTGCTGGCTCGAAGGGCCGAATGGCCTCCTCCTGCACCTATTGTCTATTGACTGTTTCACATGCGTGCAGCGAGTGCTTTGTCGGGAGTGCTCGTGCGGTGGGAGAGGGGGTGCGTGGGTTTGACTGCGGTCTGTCATTCTGAAAGCGTTGAGTTCCTTCTCTAACTCTGGTCTCCAATCCTGTTGCAGGGGCTCTCCGGATCCTGACTCCATTGTGAGTATTCGCCCTCTCTCTCTCTCTCTCTCTCTCTCTCTCTCTCTCACATAAGTGATTGGAGCAGAATTAGGCCATTCGGCCCATCAAGTCTACTCCGCTTATTCAATCATGGCTGATCTATCGTTCACTCGTAACCCCATTCTCCTGCCTTCTCCCCACAACCCCTGACATCCGTACTAATCATGAATCTATCTATCTCTGCCTTAAAAATATCCATTGACAGCCTCCTGTTGCAGAGAATTCCACAGATCCACCACCCTCTGACTAAAGACATTTCTCCTCAGCTTCTTCCTAAAAGAACGTCCTTTAATTCTGAGGTTATGACCTCTAGTCCTAGACTCTCCCACTATTCTGTATGTTTCAATGAGGTCCCCCTCTCATGCTTCTAAGCTCCCATCTATTTTCGTATCATCCACAAACCTTGCCACAAATCTTCAGTCCTCTCGTCCAAGTCATTAATACACAACGTGAAGAGCAGCGGCCCCAGCACCGACCCCCTGCGGAACTCCGCTAGTCACTGGCAGCCAACCAGAACAAGCCCCCTTTATTGCCACTCTTTATCTTCTGCCTTCCAGCCACCCTGCTATCTGCGCCAGTATCTGCCCTTTGACACCCTGGGCCCTCATCTTCCTAGGCAGCCTAACGTGTGGCACCTTATCAAAGGTGGGCCAAACGCTGGCAGGTGGGACTAGTTGGTCGGTGTGGGCAAGTTGGGCTGAAGGGCCTCTTTCCACGCTGTGTGACTATTGCTCAAAGTGGAAGACTGGACAGAGTTGCCATGATATATCCAATGGATTTCAGCAAGTTGCTTTGAAGAATAAAGCTAGAATTTGGGCCCGTCATTCTCCGCGGCCTTGTGGTAACAATGGGCCTTTCACCATCATGGGGGTCACTGCAGCCCATGTGGTTCCATTCCATCCTGGTGCCCATTGTAGGCTCCAGTGAGGCCCTCCTGCCTTTCTAGATGTAGCGCTGAGACGATGCCTTGGTACTTGGTTATTTTGGAAGTTTTCTGTCTTGCAGATTTCCCCAGAGGTCGATGAAGAAGGGTACACGATCAGACCCGATGTGGCCCAGAATTATATCCTTGCATCTTCTTCAGCTGCTGTTCCTCTTGCCGTTCCGCCGCCCCTGGTTTGTTCACAGCGACCCCCCAGGAAACCTTCCTCCCTTGCATTGCTTTCCTATCTGAGATGCTCCCTAGACTAGAACATGTTTATCGGTAGCTGTGACCACTGGCGACTTCTGCAATGTGGAGACTCGGAGTTGGAACTGGTGATCTCTAGGCTCTGGGGCGAGTTAGCCCACTAACTCTTAAGGGGTTGGATAGGCTAGATGCAGGAAGATTGTTCCCGATGTTGGGGAGTTCCAGAACAAGGGGTCACAGTCTAAGGATAAGGGGGAATTCCTTTAGGACCGAGATGAGGAAAACATTTTTCACACAGAGAATGGTGAGTCTGTGGAATTCTCTGCCACAGAAGGTAGTTGAGGCCAGTTCATTGGCTATATTTAAGAGGGAGTTAGATGTGGCCCTTGTGGCTAAAGGGATCAGTGGGTATGGAGAGAAGGCAGGTACAGGATACTGTGTTGGATGATCAGCCATGATCATATTGAATGGCGGTGCAGGCTCGAAGGGCCGAATGGCCTACTCCTGCACCTATTTTCTATGTTTTTATGTAACTGCAACAATGGGGCAAAAACCGAGTTTTCACTGTGTAAACCTTGAGGAACGTTGCTTTAGTTAACTCCCAGTCGAGGGGTTGCCTTTTGGGAAGTCTAACCAGGGAGGAGGAGGATTTATCCTGTGTGTCAGAGAAGATCTTGACACCCAGATGCTGACTGGGTGTCAGGATTTTCTCTAGCTATTATCTGTGAGTTACCGCCTGTGAGTCGCTGTCTGGGAGCGGGCGTCTGGGAGCGGGCGTCTGGGAGCTGGCGTCTGGGAGCTGGCGTCTGGGAGCGGGCGTCTGGGAGCTGGCGTCTGGGAGCGGGCGTCTGGGAGCGGGCGTCTGGGAGCGGGCGTCTGGGAGCGGGAGTCTGGGAGCGGGCGTTTGAGGGCGGGCGTCTGAGGGCGGGCGTCTGGGAGTGAGCGTCTAGACGTGGTTGGGACACGTTGGGCATGATGGGATGGAGTGGGAGGTGGGTGTAGTATAGATGTGTAGGTGGGGGTGGAGGTCTCGGTGAAGCCGCTACCACACTGGTGGTGTTGCCGTGTTCGTGTCCAGTGCTGTATCCGCTTTGTAATTCCTTGACCTGGGTGCACATGAGAAGGGTCACCGCCCCTGCTGCTCCAGCGACTCGGACAGCGACTCTGACGAGCCCCGCAGGTTCCACGTGGAGATCAAACCAGCGACGGTCAAAGACCGCAACGGAGACCCCGAGACCTCCGTGGAGCTGCTGAAGGCGTCGATCGGGAACATTGTCCTCTCCACCAACCCGATGGTAGACATGAGCCGCTCTCACTGGGGATGGGGGAGGGAGGGGGAGGTGGTGACTGTGTGGGTTTTCTCCAGGTGCTCCGGTTTCCTCCCACATTCCAAAGACATGCGGGTTTGTAGGTTAATTGACCTCTACAATTGCCCCTGGTTTGTAAGGAATGGATGCATAAGTGGGATAACATAGAACTAGTGTGAGCGTGGTGATTGGTGGACAGTGTGGACTCGACGGGCTGAAGGGCCTGTTTCCCTGGTGTGTCTCTAGCTGGGGAGAGGATGGCTCAGTTGCCTGATGCCTGGCTAGGGTCAATGGAAGGGACTTGCTAATGTGAACAATTCTTTAGACTTTAGAGAGACGGTGCGGAAACAGGCCCTTTGGCCCATCTAGTCCGCGCTGACCGACTAACGCTGTCCTACACACTCGGGACAATTTATAATTTACTGAGAACGTGTAAACTCCACACAGACGGCACCTGAGGTCAGGATCGAACCTGGGCCCGAGGCAGCAGCTCAACCCGCTGCGCCACCGTGCCGTCATTGATAAGTGGAGATCCGAGAAACATGGTTTTCATGGCTTACCTAGTGCCCAAACCTGACCATCTTGTCTCTCTTTTGCAGATTCTGACCAAAAAGAATTCTACCAGTGAGTATTGTCAACCTTCCAGAACTATTTTATCTCTTGCGTTTAATAATCTTCAGGAACCTTGGGGGAAGAACAGAGAGGAAGATTAAATGGAGACCTCATATGTTCATGTTCTTGAAGCAGAATTAGGCCATTCGGCCCGTCAAGTCTACTCCGCCTAGAACATTCAATCATGGCTGTTCTATTTTCCCCTCCCAACCCCATTCTCCTGCCTTCTCTCCGTAACCCCTGACACCTGTACTAATCAAGAATCTGGCAATCTCTGCCTGATAAATATCCACTGACTTGGCCTCCAAAGCCGTCTGTAGCAATGAATTCCGCAGATTCACCACCCTCTGACTCAATAAATTCCTCCTCATCTCCTATCTAAAGGTACATCCTTTTACTGTACCACTGGTAGGCTCACCGTGTCGACCAGCGATGCCCGTACATTAGCTCAATCCTACCCACTGGGGAAAGTTTACAAAGTCCAATTAACCTACAAAACCGAAAGGGCCTGTTTCCACGCTGTATCTCCAAACTAAATACGAGAGGCGTTCCAACATTTTAAGATTTCCATCGAGTTCAAACATCGTCCATTTTGGGCTCCTGGATGTGCTGCGTTCATCTCAGACATGTGCTGGGTGGTGATCTTTTTCCATGCTTTGGTTTCAAATATGACGTTATTTACCAAAAGCCTATTAATCGATCAACCATCGATTGATGTCTTTTGGAAAATACTAAATCAGTTTGTTTCCTGGTGAATCTTTACCTGCATCCCTTGCCCACCCACCTCCAAAGACACGTACAGGTTTGTAGATTAATTGGCTTCTGCGAGTTGTCCCTAGTGTGTAGGATATGCTAGTATATGGGGTAATCGCTGGTCAGCGTGGGGTAACGTGTAGGATATGTTCGTGTACGGGGCCAGCGATCGCTGGTCAGCGCTGACTGGTGTTTAGGGTTTGCTAGTATACGTGGCGATCGCTGGTCAGCGCTGACTGGTGTTTAGGGTTTGCTAGTATACGGGGTGATGGTGGTCAGCGCGGACTCAGTGGGTAGAATTGCCTATTTCCACACTTGCCCGCCCACCAACGTTGCTTTTTGCTTCTCTCTCTCCCCTTTCCCCCCCACAGAACACGCCATCCAGTTGGCTCCACTATCAGTGGATGGAAATTCTGAAGGAACTCATGCCAGAGGTAAAGTGTCCCTTTCAACACTATGCGAGACGTGTGAACACCAGTTGCCTTTAACTCGGTGAAATGCTGGTCTTTTCAGTACCAGATGGTAGAGATGCTGCCTCACGGCGCCAGAGACCCAGAGATTCTGACCGCAGGTTCTGTCAGCGTGGAGTTTGCACGTGAGCTCTCCACGTGATTTTCCTCCTATTGCTCTAGTTTTCTCTCGCATCCGAAAGACGTGCAGGATTGCAGGTTAACCAGCGATTGTAAATTGTGCCTAGTGTGTGGAAGTTGAATTACGTAGACCTAATGTGAATGGGTAATCAGGGGTCAGTGTGGTCCCGATGGGCCTGGGGCAATTGCCCCACACGCTGGCAGCGTCCGCCACACTATTCCGCACAGACCCCCGATCACCCGTACACTAGTTCAACCCTACGCGCTAGGGGACAATTTTACGGAAGTCTAAAAAACCTACAAACTTGCACGTCTTTGGAATGTGAAGAAACCGGAGCACCCGGAGAAAACCCACGTGGTCACAGGGAGAACGTATGAACTCCGTTCAGGCAGGGGCGGAAAACCCGGGGGGGGGGCCAAAGGGGACACGTCCCCTCCGTGTTTTGAGAGGTGGGGGACATCCCGCCCCCCCCTCCCCCAAGTTTTTGTGATCCGGATTTTAAAATCTCCGCTTTCTGCGAGACGGTGGAGGTGGGACTGCTGAACGAGGGCGCCGATTGGCCGAGAGAGACGTCGGTCAGCTGGCAATGGGGGCCGGGACATGATGTGGGTGAGTACGCGCATGCGCGCGCGGCCGCCAAAAATATGTGTCCCCCGTCCCCTCCGTGTTTTTATAGCGAGTTGCGCTCGTGCGTACAGGCGGTACTCGGGATCGAACCGCTGTCCGTGGCGCTGTGAGGCAGCAACTCTACCGCTACGCACCTAGTAATGAGTGTGTAGGAGTCACTGTGGTGGATGTTCATGTTAAATGTGTTTTTGAGTGATCTGTTGCTTTTAATTGTATGACTGACCTGGCCAGTGAAATTCCTCGTATGTGCAAAACATACGTGGCGTATAAAATCTGATTCTGATGCAGGAGGAGGCCATTCGGCCCTTCGAGTCAGCACCGCCATTCATTGTGATCATGGCTGATCGTCCACTATCAATAACCCGTGCCTGCCTTCTCCCCATATCCCTTGACTCCACTAGCCCCTAGAGCTCTATCCAACTCTCTCTTAAATCCACCCAGTGATTTGGCCTCCACTGCCCTCTGTGGCGGGGAATTCCATAAATTCACAACTCTCTGGGTGAAAATGTTTTTTCTCACCTCAGTCCTAAATGGCCTCCCCTTTATTCTAAGACTGTGGCGCCTGGTTCTGGACTCGCCCAACATTGGGAACATTTTTCCAGTTCCTGTTGAACTGGATTATGTCGTCCGCCAAATGCTGCGCTTAGCAGGCAAGCGAATTGGCTGTGTGCGTGTGTGTCTGTGTGTGCGTGTGTGTCTGTGTGTCTGTGTGTGTGCGTGCTCGTGTGTGTCTCTGTGTGTGTGTGTCTCTGTGTGTGCGTGCGTGCGCGTGTTTGTGTCTTTGTGCGTGTGCGCGTGCGTGTGTGTGTGTGCGTGTGTGTGCGTGTGTGCGCGTGTGTGTGTGTGTGTGTGTGTGTGTGTGTGTGCGTGTGTGTGTGCGTGTGTGCGTGTGCGCGTGTGTGCGTCTTGTGTGTGTGCGCGTGTGTATGTGTCTGTGTGTGCGTGTGTGTGTCTCTGTGTGTGTGTGTGTGCGTGTGTGTGTGTGCGTGTGTGTGTGTGTGTGTGTGCGTGCGTGTGCGCTGACCTATCCTGACAATGTACTTGAACCATTTTTGCAGTGTTGTGTTTTGTGCATCATTGTCATCTAAGCTCTTCTAATCTTTAAACTAAGCTCTTCTCATTCACAACAAGTGAAGCCTAAATGGTTGTGTGTGATTTTTCCGAAACACATTGTATGATGGCAGTAGCGACTGAACTCCTTAACCCAACCCCCGCTCTGATTGTTTGACCTCGACGCTCACTGACCTTGGTAACTTTCTCAAGAACAATGTGTTCTAGTCTATTCACTCGGGTTTACTGAGTTGTCAGATGCTGGGAGCTCCCCCCCCCCCCCCCCCCCCCCCCCCCCTCCCCCACCTCCCCCCCCCCACCCCCCACCCCACCTCCCTTTTTGCTCTCACTGTCCCGGGACCATTACATTTTGAACAGAGAGAGACACAAAGTGCTGGAGTAACTCAGCGGGTCAGGCAGCATCTCTGGTGAAAAAGGAGGGGTGACGTTTTGGGCCGGCACCCTTCTTTAGACTTTTCTTCAACTTTGACTGATTCTATGCCACCTTGTCACCTTCCCCTCAGCTAACAATGGCCGGCCTCTGACAATGGAGGAGGCCCAGAACGGAAAGGTCAGATTGGGAATTGGGGGCGGGGGGGGGCGTTGAAGTGCTGAGCCACCGGGAGATCAGCTTGGTTAGGACGGACCGAATGGATTCTACGTTTCCTAATCATCATCTGCTTTGATCTGCAGTTTTCACACCTTACCCTTCCACATCTCTACCCTTCCGTACCTCTCCCCTGAGTCTCAGTCTGAAGAAGGGTCTGGATCCGAAATGTCGGCCATCCCTTCATTTTGTGAGTTACTCCAGCACGTCGTGTCTACCTGTGGCATCGACTAGCATCGGCAGTCCTTTGCTTCGACATTTTGAACAGGCTTTTTGACCCTGCTTTCTGTGTTCGCTGCAGATGTGGAGATGACAGCGTACCAGTTCACCGCTCCGAGCTCCGAACTCAACAGGTAGGTAGACCCCATGGGACAGGCGGAAATGTTGGGGTGAGTGCAAAACAAGCGGGGCCTTTGGAGTTTAGTTTAGTTTGCACACCAGCGACAATTTACATTTATACCAAGACAATTAGCCTGCAGACCTGCACGTCTTTGGAATGCGGGAGGAATCCAGAGCACCCGGAGAAAACCCGCGCAGGTCACGGGGGGAGAACGTGCAAACTCCGTACAGACAGCGCCCCGTAGTCGGGATGGAAGCTGGAGCCATGAGGCAGCAACTCTACCGCTGTGTGCCGTGCCATATCGTGGTCTTGGTAATAGACACAAAACGCTGGAGTAACTCAGCGGGACAGGCAGGCAGGCAGCATCTCAGGAGAGAAGGGACGGGTGCCGTTTTGAGTGGAGAAGGGTCTCCTCCCCTTCCATTCCCTCTCTCCAGAGTTGCTGCCGGTCACGCTGAGTCCCTCCAGCATTTTGTGTCTATCTTCAGTGTAAACCAGCATCTGCGGTTCCTTCCTGCACTCGTGGTCTTGGGGCCTTGATTCCAGGATGTCTCGATGTTGATGGGAGACGAGGGCACCAGCAATGCCTGATAGTCCAGTTAGTCACTCCGAGACAACCCCTCCCAATCTCTGTTCATTCCTCCACCCCCTCCTGCTCAATGCCCGATGATTCTGTATTATCACACGTACCGAGGTACAGGTAGTCCACTAAATTATTTTTGTGTAGGTAGTCCACTGAATTATTACTATACATAAACATAACCGCAGATTGAGTACAAAGTGTATAGATATAGCCCGCTGGGACCGCATACAAGAGTCGCCAGGTTTTGGTGCCATTACCAAAGTGCAAGCTGCAGCAGGCCACAAGGGCCCGTTGTCCTGGCAACGGGGCCTCCGGCCGTAGCCCCCGTCCATTTCGTCCGGCGAACCGCCGTCCCTCTCCTCGCCCGGCCGCCTTCAGCGTTTGTACCCAGGGGTGCCTCCCGCAGCCGGCCTTGAGGGTGCGGAAGGTAAGATCCCGGGGGCCCCTTACCAGCCCTTTGTTCTTGCATCCGCCATCACCAACTCTCGCCAACTCTCTCCGCTCTCGGGGACGAGCGGGAGCCGGGCTCGGTGGCTCCTTCGACTGGTTGCCAGCCGAGCCTGTTGCCGGGGGGGGGGATAGCTGCTTCTGCTGCGTAGATGGCCCTCTCCTTCACTCCGACCAACTCTCCCCGCCCCCCCCCCCCCCTCCCCCTTCCCCTCCCGATCCATCTCCTCCTCTTTCTTCTCTGTTCCTTTTCCTTCTCACAGAGTCACACAGCGTGGAAATAGGCCCTTCGGCCCAACTTGCCTACTCCGACCAACATGCCCCATCCACCTACCTGCGTTTGACTCGTATCCCTCTAAACCTGTCCTGACCATGTACCTGTACAAATGTTTCTTACACATTACAATAGTCCCTGCATTCTCTCCCCTCATAACCTCCCAAAACCTCCAATGATTGAAGGTTCATCATCATTTCCAATTTAATGCAGGTTCATCCTCTCAGTTATGCTGGATCACCCAGATCTATTTGATCTCAGGTATTTAGTTGTTGTGGGTTTTTCTCTCCTCAGCCGACCTGCCATCTCCCAGAACGGCATCAGCTTTCTGGACCCACTCTTCGGGGCATCAGCAGAAGCCATGTTCGACAAGTTCAATCTCCCAGGTAAAGGGCGTTGTTCCATCGGCTGTCGTGTTGAATAGACAATAGACAATAGACGCAGGAGTAGGCCGTTCGGCCCTTCGAGCCAGCACCGCCATTCAATGTGATCATGGCTGATCATCCCCAATCAGAACCCCGTTCCTGCCTTCTCCCCATATCCCCCGACTCCGCTATCTTTAATAGCCCTATCTAGCTCTCTCTTGAAAGTACACACACTAGGGACAATTTACATTTATACCATGCGAATCGACCTACAATCATTGATCGATAGTTTAGTTCAGTTTAGAGATGCAGCGGGGAAACAGGCCCTTCGGCCCAATGAGTCCGTGCCGACCAGCGATCCCCGCACATTAACACTATCCTGCACATACTAGGGACAGTTTACATTTACACCAAGCCAATTAACCCACAAACCTGCACGTCTTTGGAGTGTGGGAGGAAACCGAAGATCTCGGAGACAACCCACGCAGGTCACGGGGAGAACGTACAAACTCCGTACTCCCGACAGGCACCCGTAGCCGGGATCGAACCTGGGTCTCTGGCGCTGTGAGGCAGTAGATCTACTGCTGTGCCACCGTGCCTGAGACAGTGCGAGCGTTAGAAGCAAGAGGGAGGGGAGCTCCCTGCGAATCCGACATCTAAATAAATCCGGGGCCGTCACACCCCTGGATTCCAGTCCCAGATCCAGACCGAGTGCCTGGAGAAGGGTCTCGAAATCAAAACCACAAAATCGAATTATTTGCCGCAGATGTCTGTGGCAGCCAAGTCGGTGGATATATTTAAGGCAGAAATAGATAGACTCTTGATTAGTACGGGTGTCAGGGGTTATGGGGAGAAGGCAAGAGAATCTGCCTGACCTGCAGAGTTCCCCCAGCACTTTGCGTCCTGTTGTGTAGTAACAGGCACCCGCAGTTGCTTGTTTGCAATAAAGGGCCTGTCCCACTTGGTGATTTTTTTTGGCGACTGTCGGCGTCATTGACCGACGTATCAGGTTCGCGCGACAGATTTTGAACATTTCAAAATCCAGCGGCGACAAAACAAACGTTGCGACACTTGAGGAAACGGCGCGCGTCAATACGGCAAGTGGGACAGGCCAATTGGACACGCTTTGGAAAGTCAATGCAGTGCCTTGTTTAGACGGTGTTGAACCACAATGTAATGGTGAATGGGGAGTGAATGCTCAGCGTGGAGGGGGACTCAGCTTCTTCGGTCAGTGGGCAGTGAATCTGTGGAATTCTCTGTCACAGAAGGCGGTGGAGGTCAAGTCAATGGATGCATTTAAGGCAGAGGTAGATAGATTCTTGATTAGTTCGGGTGTCAGAGGTTATGGGGAGAAGGCAGGAGAATGGGGTGAGAGGGGAACATCGATCAGCGATGATTGAATGGCGGAGTAGGCTCGATGGGCCGAATGGTCTAATACTGCTCCTATAACTTATAACCTTATGATCCATCTTGTTTGAAATTCCAGTGCCTGCCCACACTAAAATATTTTTGCTCCCCTCCTCCTCCCCTTCCCCCTCCCCTCTCCCCTCTCTCCTCTCCCCTCTCCCCCCTCCCCCCTCTCCCCCCCTCCTCCCCCTCTCCCTCTCTCCTCCCCCCTCCTCTCCCCCCCTCTCCCCCCCTCTCCCCCCCTCTCCCCCTCACCCTCTCTCCCCCTCCCCCCCTCTCTCCCCCTCTCCCCCCTCTCCCCCTCTCCCCCTCTCCCCCTCTCCCCCTCTCCCCCCTCTCCCCCTCTCCCCCCTCTCCCCCACAGCCGTGTGTAACCAAGGCAACGTGAACCCTCTGTCTCTCAGCCCTCCGTCTGGCTCCAGCGGCCTGGAGATTGTCGAGGATTCGGGCCTGGACTCGCCGTCGCTGCCGACCACGGAGGGCTCGTCTCCCTCTCCCGAGTCCAGGCCTTGGACACCTCAGCCCGTCACGCCACCCGTCTCGCTCTCCCTCAGCAGGAGCTTCTCCCCGTCCTTCGACGAGGCTCTCCCTCGCGCCGCCTGCGGTCGCCGGTCTGCCGACGGTCTCACCACCGCTGATCCTCAGCTGGGCCCGGAGAGGAGCTGCAACCCAGCCTCCGACCGGCACCGGACACCCGCAGAACCTCTCGTGACGACTGAACTCCCCACACTCAGCCTCCAGGCACTGGCTGCCACCAGCGCTCCAAGTGCTACAGGTACCTCTTTGTCTCCTTTCAACAGATTAACTACCCTCTGACTAAAGATGTTCCTCCTCACCTCCTTTAAGCTGCAAGCATTATGAACGTGCAAACTCCACACTGACAGCACCCGAGGTCAGGATCGAACCCAGGTTTAGTTTCGAGATACATCGCGGAAACAGGCCCGCCGGGTCCGCGTCGGCCAGCGATCCCCGCGCCCACCGGGTCCGCAACGACCAGCGATCCCCGCGCATTAACACTATCCTACACACAGACAAGGACAATTATTACATTTATACCGAAGCCAATTAACCTACAAACCCGCACGTCTTTGGAGCGTGGGCGGAAACCGGAGCCACCGGAGAAAACTTATGCGTTCACGGGGAGGACGTACAAACTCCGTACAGACAGCACCCGTAGTCAGGATCGAACCCGGGTCTCTAGCGCTGTGAGGCAGCAGCTCTACCGCTGCTACACTGTACTGCACAGTCAGGACCTGGTAATCGCCCTTGATGCTACCAAGGCAATGGCAAGTAGGTAAATACATAACAAATCACCCGTTACACTGCGCCATCAAACACTCCCAGGGCAATGGGAGCAAATCTCTCTCTCTACTGCCCCATCACACAGTATGTCCCCAAGGCAGTGACTGTGCAGGTTAAATACAAATTAAATCTTCCTCTTCATTGTAAGGACCTGCGGGATTTCGATGTGCAGAGTAAAGGGCCTGTCCCACTTGCCGATTTTTTAAATTTTTATTTATTTTTTGGCGACTGCCGGCGTCATTGACCGACGTATCAGGGTCGCTGAAAGATTTTGAACATTTCAAAATCCAGCGGCGACAAAAAAAAATGTCGCGACACTTGAGGAGACTCCGCGCGTCGATACGTCGTCACGCCGCGACTTTTCTGGTGACCTGATACGTCAATTGTGCGAGCAGTCGCCGAAGAAATCGCACTCGCCGATTTCTTCGACGACTGCCCGTGTCATATCAGTGTCGCCAAAAGATTTTGAACATTTCAAAATCCTGCGGCGACAACAATAATGTTGCGACACTTGGAAAATACACCGCGCGTCAGTACGTCATCACGCCGCATATTTTTCGGTGACCAGTCAATGATGCCGGCAATCGCCGAAAAATATCGCCACGTGGGACAGACCCTTAGTGAGTCTCCTCTGCACTGCCTCACAAACAACCTGTTGACTGTTGAATTAATCTGTGCCGTTGTTGTGTCTTATTTTGCCCCCCCAGTCCCCGCGAATGTTCAAGCTGACGCCTCTGCTGGAAAAGCAACTGTGGCGGCACTTCCTCGCGGGCACTCAAGAAAGAAACTCCTTCCCCTCCAGCTGGACAGCGCAGATGTGGTAGGTACCAGACCAGGGGTGTCAGCAACCTACGGCCCGAACGCGGATTTCGTAACCCGAAACCATCCGGCCCGCAGGCGGATTTTTTTTCCCCGTAACCATCCGGCCCACCGAGCACCGAGCGCCCCGAGCAGCGGCCGAGCTCTGGCCGTACCGCACCCTGCGCAAAGCCGCCGGCACGGCCCCGCACCTTCTGCGAACACGTTTCAGAAAGAACGGCAGGTGCTGGAAAAATCGATGGTAGACGAAAATGCTGGAGAAACTCAGCGGGTGAGACATGCAAGGATCGCACGAGGCTGCCTCACCCGCTGAGTTTCTCCAATATTTTTGTCTACCTTCTGTGAACTCGTGATTTGATGCCTGCCATCCGGGGCGGGATCCACGTGTACACGTGATAGATGTGGCCCGCCATCCGCTCACAGACACGCGTCCCGGCCCCTATACAGAACAAGGTTGCCCACCCCTGTACTACACCTTCATCTGTATCAAATATAGAAGTTGGGAGGTCACCTTGGTGAGGCCGCATTTAGACTATTGTGTTCAGTTCTGGGCACCATGTTATAGGGAAAATGTTGTCAAAGCTGGAAAGGGTGCAGAGAAGATTTACTAGGATGTTACCAGGACCTGAGAGCCTGAGCTACAGAGAGAGGTTGAGCAGGCTGGGACTCTATTCCTTGGAGCGCAGGAGGATGAGGGGGGGTCTTATAGAGGTGTATAAAATCATGAGAGGAATAGATCAGGTTGATGCACAGAGTCTCTTGCCCAGAGTTGGTGAATCGAGAGCCAGAGGACATAGGTTTAAGGTGGAGGAAGGAACTGCAGATGCTGGTTTAAAACCGAAGATCGACACAAGGAAGCTGGAGTAACTCAGCGGGACAGGCAGCATCTCTGGAGAGAAGGAATGGGTGACGAATGTCTCCAGAGATGCTGCCTGTCCCGCTGAGTTACTCCAGCTCTTTGTGTCTATCATAGATTTAAGGTGAGTGAGGAAAGATTTAATAGGAACCTGAGGGGTAACCTTTAGAAACATAGAAACATAGAAATTAGGTGCAGGAGCAGGCCATTCGGCCCTTCGAGCCTGCACTGCCATTCAATATGATCATGGCTGATCATCCAATTCAGTATCCTGTACCTGCCTTCTCTCCATACCCCCTGATCCCTTCAGCCACAAGGGCCACATCCAACTCCCTCTTAAATATGGCCAACAAACTGGCCTCAACTACCTTCTGTGGCAGAGAATTCCACAGATTCACCACTCTCTGTGTGAAAAACGAGAGTGGGAACCGCACGGTGGTTGGTGGGTGTATCAGGCTGGCATTAGCACCATTTTCAAGAAACATTTGAACAGGTGCATGGATAAGACAGGTTTAGAGAGATATGGGCCAGAGCAGGCAGGTGGGACTAGTGTAGCTGGGACATGTGGGTTGGTGTGGGCAAGTTAGGGTGAAGGGCCTGTCTCCACACCGTATCACTCTATGACCTTCTGTTGTTGGTCAGAGGGTCACTGATCCAAGTCTAAATACTTTAGTTGGTTCTATTTCCTGGTAAATAATCGCAGTGAAGAAAGCCATCCGTGCCCTGTGCATCCCACCAGGCTGACTACAAACTGCTGAAGATCTATCTACAGGTATTTTTCTTGGCAACAGTCACATTGGGACCAGGCGCAGGCCGGTGTGGCTAGTGTAGCCGGGGCGCGTGGGCCTGGGTGGGCGAGTTGGGCCGAAGTGCCGGTTTCCACGCGGTGTCACTCGATACAGAGGAAACCGGGAAGGAAACGGAACGAGGAAGGAAGATGGGTCAGGAGAGGGGGCGGGGAAAAGAGTTTGGAGTGAAAGGGGACGACCACCCGCTCGGCAGAATGATCGTTGGGCGGCAACTATCCCCCTGACAACGGGCCTGGATCGCCCGGCGCGGAACTCACAGAGGGAAGCCGCCGACAACGGCAACGTGAAAAGAGGTGGCCCCTTTATCAATGGATTTCCATCCTTTATTTGCCATCTCACCATGGCCCCTCAATCTCATCCTTTGAGTGACTGATCCTTTGTTATCACGTATGACATGTCAAGTTCTTTATTTATGCCTGCCGCACACGAGGTATGCAAAGGGTGGCCACATAGAGGACGCCAAAAAGGTTGCAACGTGTCCGTTATAGTCACTGATGGTCCCGCTTGGTCCGCAACGGCCCCTCCCCGCACACCGGACCCCTCGTTATTCCTTGCGGCCCCCTCCTCAACCGAACTCCAGCACCCACCTCCGACCCCATCATTCCTCGCTTCCCGGGGGGGGGGGATTACCCCATTTCAAGGCACTAAGGATGGCCCTGATTGTTGCATAGAAACATAGAAAATAGGTGCAGGAGGAGGCCATTCGGCCCTTCGAGCCAGCATTCATTGTGATCATTGCTGATCGTCCCCTATCAATAACCCTTGCCTGTCTTCTCCCCATATCCCTTGACTCCACCAGCCCCTGGAGCTCTATCTAACTCTCTCTTAAATCCATCCAGTGACTTGGCCTCCACTGCCCTCTGTGGCAGGGAATTCCTTAAATTCACAACTCTCTGGGTGAAAAAGGTTTTTTCTCACCTCAGTCTTGAATGACCTCCCCTTTATTCTAACGTTTGATTCCGATGAGTGGGGATGTTTATGTTAGAGTCTATCGTGTGTTGTGTTCATTTTTTATTCGTATGGCTGTATGGTAAGCCAAATTTCACTGCATGTGACAATAAATGTAATTTGAACTTGACCCGCAATGTCACACACATCCTTTTTCTCCAGAGCTGCTGAGTTGCTCCAGCAGTCTTTGTGCCTTTCTTTGTCCAGTAGAAGATTGAACTGTTGCTCTCTTGTCCCACTACAGTCTAGGTCCGTCAGCCCAACAGCCGCCACACCACAGAGTCCGCCTGCAGCTGCCTCGGGTTTGGCCGATGAAGCGGCCACAACGCAGAGCTCGCGAAGTCGGGCCACCACTCCTGCCGCAAGTGCGTGTCCCTGCTCCGTCCCACCCGAGAGATCGCGTTAGGGTGACGCCGTGATACTGCGGTGTAAAAGCCAAACGTAGCGCTCTCATCTGAGAGTCCTTTGCTGCAAGTACTCCTAAGAGCGCTCCTACAGTTTGTTGATGCTGTCTTTACGATTAGAAACGTAGAAACATAGAAACATAGAAAATAGGTGCAGGAGGAGGCCATTCGGCCCTTCGAGCCAGCACCACCATTCATTGTGATCATGGCTGATCGTCCCCTATCAATAACCGGTGCCTAAATTCACAACTCTCTGGGTGAAAACGTTTATTCTCACCTCAGCCTTAAATGACCTCCCCTTTATTCTAAGACTGTGGCCCCTGGTTCTGGACTCACCCAACGTTGGGAACATTTTTCCTGCATCTAGCTTGTCCAGTCCTTTTGTAATTTTATATGTTTCTATAAGATCCCCCCTCATCCTTCTGAACTCCAGTGAATACAAGCCTAGTCTTTTCAATCTTTCCTCATATGACAGTCCCGCCATCCCAGGGATCAATCTCGTGAACCTACGCTGCACTGCCTCAATCACAAGGATGTCCTTCCTCAAATGAGGAGACCAAAACTGTACACAATACTCCAGATGTGGTCTCACCAGAGCCCTATCTATATAACTGCAGGAGATACCAAACACGCACCCTCTGCCTCACCGGCAAGCATAGGGGTGGCTCAGTGCACGGTGGCGCAGCGGTAGAGTTGCTGCCGCACAGCGCCGGAGACCCAGGTTCGATCCTGACCATGGGTGCTGTCTGTACGACAGTAGTTTGTACGTACTCCCTATGACCTGCATGGGCTTTCTCCGGGTGCTCCGGTTTCCTCCCACATTCCGAAGACAGGTCGGTCATCCCGAGGGCAGGTTGACAGGTTAATTGGCTAGTGTAAATAGTTCCTGGTGTGTATGATAGAAACGTAGGAAATAGGTGCGGGAGTAGGCCATTCGGCCCTTCGACCCAGCACCGCCACTCAATGTGATCATTGGCTGATCATCCAAAATTAGTAGCCCGTTCCTGCTTTTTCCCCATATCCCTTGATTCCGTTAGCTCGAAGCTAACTCTATATCTGTAGCCCTGTCCCACTTAGGAAACCTGAACGGAAGCCTCTGGAGACTTTGCGTCCCACCAAAGGTTTCCGTGCGGTTCCCGAATTTTTTGTCGGTCTCCCTAATGGTCGACAGTGGTTTCCGCTTCTTCTAACTTCCGCCGATTATTCCGGGAACCTCCGGGAAACTGACAAAAACCTCCGGGAACCGCTCGGAAACCTTGGACGGGGCGCAAAGTCTCCAGCGGTTTCTGTTCAGGTTTCCTAAGTGGGACAGGGGCACAACTCTCTCTTGAAAACATCTAGAACAAGTGTACAGGTGGGGGGGGGGGGGGGGGGGGAGGGGGGTTAACGCTGGTCGGCGCGGATTCTGTGGGCCGAAGGGCCTGTTTCCGCGCTGTATCTCCAAACTAAACTAATGGCTGTCTCGCCGCCCCATGCAGGCATCTCCCGAGGACCCAGCCCCGTGACGTTTGGTTGCCATGATGCCCTGCCTGTCGCTGCTGCCTTTACAGAATGTATCGATGCTTATTTCAAAGGAGGAGACTTCACCAAGTAAGTGTCCGTGTGAGCAAGGGCTGCTTGAGGTGACCAGGAACAAGGACTTTGCCTTTTCAAGGTTTTCTTTTCCCTTTTTCAAAAACCAACAATCACAAGTTCAATTTCTGGGCGCAGCGGTGGAGTTGCGGCCTCACAGCGCCAGAGACCCGGGCTCGATCCTGCGCTGTCTGCGTGGAGTTTTCACCTTCTCCCCGCGACCTGCGTGGGTTTTCCCCGGGTGCGCCGGTTTCCTCCCACATCCCAAAGGTGCACAGGTTAATTGGCTTTGGTAATTGTCCCTAGTGTGTGTGTGTGTGCGTGTGTGTGCGTGTGTGTGTGTGCGTGTCCTGTGTGTGTGTGTGTGTGTGCGTGTGTGTGTGTGTGTGTGTGCGTGTGTGTGTGCGTGTGTGCGTGTGCGTGTGTGTGTGTGCGTGTGTTGTGCGTGTGTGTGTGTGTGCGTGTGTGTGTGTGCGTGTGCGTGTGCGTGTGCGTGTGCGTGTGCGTGTGTGTGTGTGTGTGTGTGTGTGTGTGTGTGCGTGTGTGTGTGTGTGTGGAAGAATGCTCCTGAGAACACAATCACAATAATACTTCATTAGCCGTGTATGTTTTGCGACACACGAGAAATTTCATTTGGCCAAGTCGGTCATACAAATAAATAGCAACAGAACAGACAAAACACTTTTTTTTTTCCTCTTCCCATTTTATATATTTATTTATTTAATTTTTTAAAAAAAATCGTATTTCTACACAAAACAAAAAAGAAAGAAAAGAAAGACAACAGAAAAATCCGCCAGGCATAACACTATCGCTGCTACACAGCCAGGCATTGCAAGAGCACAGGACCACATTGCTGCTGAAAATATGAAATTATTGGTCTTTGAGATGGTTGATAAATGGTCCCCAAACACTTAAGAGGTTGTTGGGTACCTTGGAGTTGTGGAAGCGCATCCTTTCCATCTGTATGGTTATTATCATTTCATCGCGCCATGTTTCGAAGCGGGGGGGGGGGGGGGGGGGGGGGGGGGGTGTGGATGATTTCCAGTCTGTAGGGATCATTTTCTTGGCTGCCACCATACCAAGCATCAGCGCTTGTTGATCTACAGACGTGAAGTTCAAAGCCGCCACTGAGCATCCACAAAGTGCCAGTTCTGGATCAGACACAAAACGCATTTTAACAAAAAAAACATCCACCACAGTGACTCCTCCACATTCCTCACTGTGATGGAAGGCGAAATAAATGTTCAATCTCTTCCCTCCGCCTGCCTCGAAACGGAGAGATCCAGAGAGCCGGGCCGCTGGGAGTGAGGAGGGCTGCCATGAACGAAGGGAGGCCCGGGGTGGGTCGGGTCATGTCTGCATCAATGTCCTGACCAGAAACGTGGCTGTCTGACGTGTCCTGAGTTACTCCAGCACTTTGTGTGTAAACTCAGTTTTATTTTATGAATGTGTGCATTCTCTGGATTGGCGAGGTTTTTTCTCTCTTTCCGCAGTGTTATCGTGAAGTTGACCGGGGACGTCACCATGTCCTTCCCGGCGGGAATAGTGCGGATCTTCAGCGGGAACCCATCCCCCGCTGTCGTCAGCTTCAGGCTTCTGAACGCCAACCGCATCAGTCACTTCCTGCCCCACTCCCAGCTACTGTACAGGTGAGAACTGGTGCAGCCGGCCGCATGGACCTCTGCATGACTGGTCCATGCCCACAGCACAATAGGGTATCCTCCCTGTTGAAGCTAATGCAGCTCTCCCACATAAGAAACCTGAACGGAAACCTCTGGAGACTTTGCGCCCCACCCAAGGTTTCCGTGCGGTTTTCGGAGGTTCCCGGAGGTTTTTGTCAGTCTCCCTAACGGTCGAAAGTGGTTTCCACTTCTTCTATGTTCCAGCAAAGAAGCGGAAACCACTTTCGACCATTAGGGAGACTGACAAAAACCTCCAGGAACCGCACGGAAACCTTGGGTGGGGCGCAAAGTCTCCAGAGGTTTCCGTTCAGGTTTCCTAAGTGGGACAGGGGCATAAAGCTGCCGAACTTGGTAGAGGGGACGGGTGGCGAGGTGGGGCAGCGGTACAGTTGCTGCTTTACATCGGAGACCCGGGTTGGATCATGGTTACGGGTGCTGTCTGTACGGAGTTTGCACGTTCTCCCCGTGACCGTGTGGGTTTCCTCGCACTCCCCAAAGACCCACAGGTTTGTAGGTTAATTAAACTTTAGAGACATAGAAACATAGAAACATAGAAATTAGGTGCAGGAGTAGGCCATTCAGCCCTTCGAGCCTGCACCGCCATTCAATATGATCATTGGCTGATCATCCAACTCAGTATCCCGTACCTGCCTTCTCTCCATACCCTCTGATCCCCTTAGCCACAAGGGCCACATCCAACTCACTCTTAAATATAGCCAATGAAACTGGCCTCAACTACCCTCTGTGGCAGAGAGTTCCAGAGACTCACCACTCTCTGTGTGAAAAAAGTCTTTCTCATCTCGGTCTTAAAGGACTTCCCCCCTTATCCTTAAGCTGTGACCCCCTTGTCCTGGACTTCCCCAACATCGGGAACAATCTTCCTGCATCTAGCCTGTCCAACCCCTTAAGAATTTTTGTAAGTTTCTATAAGATCCCTCTCAATCTCCTAAATTCCAGAGAGTATAAACCGAGTCTATCCAGTCTTTCTTCATAAGACAGTCCTGACATCCCAGGAATCAGTCTGGTGAACCTTCTCTGCACTCCCTCTATGGCAATAATGTCCTTCCTCAGATTTGGAGACCAAAACTGTACGCAATACTCCAGGTGTGGTCTCACCAAGACCCTGTACAACTGAAGTAGAAACCTCCCTGCTCCTGTACTCAAATCCTTTTGCTATGAAAGCTAACATACCATTCGCTTTTTTCACTGCCTGCTGCACCTGCATGCCTACTTTCAATGACTGGTGTACCAGACTTTAGAGATGTTAGAGAAACAGGCCCACCGGGTCCACGCCGACCAGCGATCGCCCCCTACACTGACACGATTCTACACACTAGGGACAATTTATCGTAGCCAATTGACCTACAAACCTGTACGTCTTAGGAACGTGGGGGGAAACCAGAGCACCTGGAGAAAACCCACGTGGTCACAGGGACTATAAACCCTGTACAGACAGCACCCGTGGTCAGGATCGAACCTGGGACTTTGGCGCTGTGAGGCAGCAACTTTGCCATGGTGTCGCCCCCAGTTGGTGTTGGTGAAATTGTCCCTAGTGTGTAGGATTGTGTTAGTATGCGGCTTGGCTGGTCCGCGGGCCTGTATCCGCGCTGTATCTCTAAAGTCTAAAGGAGGTGTTGTGAAACCTTGAGCGCTAGGTTTGGATATCTAAGTCTACAACTTCCTGAACATTTACTGGGCTGGGAACACGGTGTGGGAAGCTTGGACATCGTAAACAAATTGTAGTCTCCACATAATGGAATAACATTGAGGAACTGGAGGACGTTCAAGAAATCAGGGTGTTGATACCAAATTCTGGAGTGTAGAAAGAAGGAACTGCAGGTTGTGGTTTACACAAAAGGACGCAAAGTGCTGGAGTAACTCAGCGGGGCCAGGCAGCATCTCTGGACAGCATGGATAGGTGGACGGTTCAAGTCAGGACCCTTCTTGTTCCTGATGTTGGGGAAGTCCAGAACAAGGGGTCACAGTTTAAAGTCTTTTAGGGCCGAGATTAGATTTCTTTTTCACACAGAGAGTGGTGAATCTCTGGAATTCTCTGCCACAGAAGGTAGTTGAGGCCAGTTCATTGGCTATATTTAAGAGGGAGTTAGATGTGGCCCTTGTGGCTAAAGGGATCAGGGGGTATGGAGAGAAAGCAGGTACAGGATACTGAGTTGGATGATCAGCCATGATCATATTGAATGGCGGTGCAAGCTCGAAGGGCCGAATGGCCTGCTCCTGCACCTATTTTCTATGTTTCTATGTTTCTTCAGTCTGAGAAGGACTCGAGGAGCCTTGAGCCTGAAGAAGGATCCCGATCTGAAACGTCACCTATCCATGTTCTCCGGAGATGCTTCCTGGCCCGGTGACTAAACACCAGCACTTTGTGTCTTTTTATTTTCCCCAGGCAGGAGGAATGTTCGACGCAGGCAGGTGCCGTGAGTAATTACTCAGGGTAGGCACACAGTCGGATTTAAAAAAAATTAAACCGCGCATGCGCAGATTGTTCTCTCCGTTAAAAAAATAAATAAATAAAAACAGTGACAATTCAATTTGCCCAAGGCTTCCTAGTCTCCTTTATTCTGAATTACTGAATGGGTGTGGGGGGGTGAAGGGTGATGGCAGATGGAGAGATGCAGAGATGGTGGGAAAAACGGGAGTACAGGGAATAGTTGAATCAGTTGTCATCTTATTGAATAACAACACTTGTTCAAGGGACCAATTTGGGGGAGAGTTCCTTTCACAGCGTCTGTGTCGGGGGTAAAGTTGTGGGGAGGGCAGGAGTGTTGAGAAGGAGGGTGTCGGGGATAATGGCAGAAACTTACTCACTCACCGCTACCGCAGCTCTCGGGCGCAAAGCCACGCACTGTAGCTGGGGATAGATGCAGCTCGGGGAGCTGCGAGTGGCCGCCGGGACCCGACAGCAGAACTGGCCGCCACTTCAGCGCCTTCTGCCGGCCCGCTCACCTCTGGCAGTGCTCTCCATCGGAACACCTGTCACCTCCTGCCGTTCGCCGACTTTGTTCATGTCAGCGGCTTCCTGCAAATCCTTAAATTCCCACAGCCGAGTAACCTCAATCGCGCTGTCGGAATTTAAGGACATGAGTGAGGCCAGCGAGCGGCAGGAGAGCGGTGTGTAGACGGAGAGCTGCCAGAGGTGAGCGGGGGACCGGCAGAAGGAGCTAAGGTGGCGGCTGGTTCCGCTGTCCGCATGGCGGCCGCTTAGCCACCCGAGCTACTTCTCTCCCCCCCCCCCCCTCCCCCCCCGCCCCCCCCCCCAATGCGATGGCATTCCACGCCTCCCGTGCAAGGAGCGTCGCAAGTGCCATTATCCCAATCCCCTCATTCATAACATACGTGCCCTCCCCGCAACTTTACCCCGGGCCAGACTCCCCAAACACTGTGAAAGGAGCTCTCCCCCCCCCCCCACACTCCGGGAAATACGGTATTTAAAAACGTCACCAAGAAATGTACTTACCACATTATTGGTACACGGCAAACCGTATTTGAAAACCCCGCCAAGAAACTTGCGCTGCGCATGCGCAGTAGACCGATGCGCATGCATGCGCATGCTGCCAAGGCAGACTTTCTGCTGCCTTCAGCCCCGATTGTCATTGACGGCTTCAGGCAGCGCTGACGGCACGTGGGCTGCACAGAGCTTCCCGTGTCACAAGCGCTGCGGAGGAAAGGCACGGAGAATGATGCCTACCTAAGAGATCGGTCTCTTACGTAGGCATAATTCTCCCATGCCTTTACTATTTATATTTAGACATTACTATGTTATAATTTTAGTCAGGGTGGGCAGTGCCTACCTTGCCTACCCTGACAGCACGTGCCTGGTTCGACGGTTTGTTTTCAGCATTAGGGGGGGGGGGATGTCCGATTAGGTGGCGGTCTCCGCGCCATCTTTCCTGCCCTCTAATTCTTGTCTCTGTGCAGTGATCTGTCGCAGAGTGATTCCTACGTGAAAGATTTCTGGTTGAACATGCCCGCTCTCACAGCGCAGCTACAGAAGCAGGCGGCGGAGAACCCTAACGCTTCCTACTTCAACATTAGTCTCCTCAAATACCAGGTACAGAGAAAGAAAATACTGGAGCAGCACGCTTTAATTTGGGGAGATCGCTCATTAACGCACAGGGTGGTGGGTGCATGGAACAAGCTGCCAGAGCAGGTAGTCGAGGCTGGGACTATCCCAACGTTTAAGAGCCACTTAGCCAGGTACATGGATAGGACAGGTTTGGAGGGATATGGACCAAACGCGGGCAGGAGGGACTAAGTGTAGCTGGGACATTGGTGGCCGGTGTGGGCAAGTTGGGCCGAAGGGCCTGTTTCCACGCTGTATCACTCTATTCTTAAAATTCACAAGTATAATACCCTGGTAGAGGCGCTTACTCGTGGCGCCAGGAACCCGGGTTCGATCCTGACTACTGTGTGCGGCGTTTGCACGCTCTCCCCGTGACCACGTGGGTTTTCTCCGGGTGCTCTGGTTTCCTCCCACACTCCAGAGGCGTGCAGGTTTGTAGGTTAATTGGCTTCTGTAAATTGACCCCGGTGTGTTGGTGGGTTAACGTACACCTATTGTGAACGGGTGACCAATGGTAGGTGCGGGCTTGGAGGTCTGTACTAGAGGGGAGGGGAGGGGAGGATAGGATGATAGAGAGTTGGTGGAACGACAAATAGTTCAGAAAGGCAGGGGATTTTGGTTCGGAGGAGCTGGGATCTTGAGTTCGGGTAGGAATGAGTGGAGGGGAAATGAGGGAGGGAAGGGGGGGGGGCGAGGTGTGTTGGGGGGGGTGATATGGGAATGTAAGAGGGTGCATGGAACGAGCTGCTGTCAGAGGTAGTTGAGGCAGGTACTCTGGCAATGTTTAAGAAACATTTAAGTAAGTAAGTACGTTTATTGGCCAAGTATTCACATACAAGGAATTTGCCTTGGTGCTCCGCCCACAAGTAGCAACATGACATACAGTGACAGTTACGAATGACTCAGAAAACACTAAACATTAATAATAATAATAAGACATTAATGATAAAACTCCATTGATCAAGCATGTGAACCAACACAATACCAGATCAAAGGGAGGCTACAGATTTTTGGCTGTTGAGTGGAGCAACTACTCGTGGTTAAAACTGTTTTTATGTCTGGCTGTGGCAGCTTTGACAGTCCGGAGTCGCCTTCCAGAGGGAAGTGATTCAAAGAGTTTGTGGCCAGGGTGAGAGGGGTCAGAGATGATCTTGCCCGCTCGCTTCCTGGCCCTTGCAGTGTACAGTTCATCAATGGAGGGGGGGGAAGGTTGCATTTAGACAGGTACATGGATAGGACAGGTTTAGAGGGATATGTGGCCAGACGCAGGCAGGTGGGACCAGTGTGGATGGGGCATGTAGTGTTGACTTGGACCAAAGGGTCGATATCCGGGCCTCTGGGACTCTGCGCTAGCATGAAGGGATGGGCAGTAACTGCGATGGTCGCGGCTGCGGCTTGCATTGCCGGTGACGTCCGCTCCGTGCATGTCTTGCAGGTGTCTGCGGTGGACTGTCCAGCCGCCCCGCTGAGGGTCGCCGCTCGCTGGAAGTGCGAGACCGCCCGCACAGAGGTGGCGATGGACTACCAGTATGCTGGCGAGAGCCCCTCCATGGTGCTCAACAACCTCCACGCTCTGCTGCCTCTGGAGGGCGACGTCCGTAACATCCACTCACACCCACCCGCTGCCTGGTGAGGCCCCGACTCCACTACACGTCCCACAGCCAGGCTTTCATTCATCTATGTTCATGTAGTTCATATGTCTGCTGTTCCCAGTGGTGCAAATGGTCCATAAAAGTTCTCGGGGTGGAATTCGGCCATTTGGCCCATCAAGCCTACTCTGCCATTCAATCATGGCTGATCTATCTTTCCCTCTCAACCCCATTCTCCTGCTTTCTCCCCGTAATCCCTGACACCCGTACCAATCAAGAATTTATCTATCTCTGCCTTAAAAATATCTGCCGATCTCCGCCTTAAGAATACCCAATGACGAGGCCTCCACAGCCGTCTGAGGCGATTAACTGTGCAGGTGCGAAGTGCGAGCACTCAGTGAAATTAGTATCCCACAAATAGTCCAGTCGAGCATTGCCACACCCAAGCACGCCCCCGATTAGTGGGTGTATAGAAATGGCCCACTGAGCCCGCATGCAAGAGGCGCCATGTTTACCAGCCCGTGCTCTAGTTGCTGTGAGCGGTGCCCGACCCAGGCGAGCCCCAGGCTGCTGCAGGGCCTCCAGCCGTCGCCTTCCTTGGACGTGTGGATCGACCGGTCAACGGTCACGGTGGCGCAGCGGGAGAGTTGCTGCCTCCACAGCGAATGCAGCGCCAGGGACCCGGGTTCGATCCCGACCACGGGTGCTGTCTGCACAGAGTTTGCACGTTCTCCCCGTGACCTGCGTGCGTTTTCTCCGAGGTCTTCGGTTTCCTCCCACACTCCAAAGACGTACAAGTTTGTAGGTTAACTGGCTTGGTAAATGTAAAAATTGTCCCTAGTGTAGGATAGTGTTAATGTGCGGGGATCGCTGGTCGGGGCGGACCCAGTGGGCCGAAGGGCCTGTTTCCGCGCTGTATCTCTAAAGTCTAAAGACTGGCTCAGCCCCTGCCCCTGCAGGCTGCGGCTCAGTTGTACGTGTAGGGGCTTCTCATCCTTTGCAAGTCTTCAAAAGTTGACCCCTTGCTTTTCTTTGTGAAGGAACTCCAAACAGAAGAGGCTGCGATGGAAGCTTCCGGATATCAGCGCCCTGTCCGAAAATGAAGGTAAGGAATCTGTGGGGGCAGAGTGCGTCGGGAGGAACTGCAGATGCTGGTTTACACCGAAGAGGGACACAAAATGCCGGAGTAACTCAGCGGGACAGGCAGCGTCTCTGGAGAGAAGGAATGGGTGGCATTTTCAAGTCGAGACCTTTCTTCAGACTGATGTCAGGGGAGAGGGAGATACATAGATAAGGAACTGTGAAAACAGGGCAAAGGGGATGAAACTCAA
The DNA here is from genome assembly GCA_035221665.1 of Okamejei kenojei. Taxonomy (NCBI): domain Eukaryota; kingdom Metazoa; phylum Chordata; class Chondrichthyes; order Rajiformes; family Rajidae; genus Okamejei; species Okamejei kenojei. The sequence goes on along the minus strand of CM069158.1, from coordinate 32,395,086 downwards.
GGAGAATGTAGAACAAACAGAGTATTGTTAGACATAAAATGCTGGAATAAAGGGCCTGTCCCACTTGGCGTTTATTTTTGGCGACTGCCGGCATCATTGACTGACGTATCAGGTCACCGAAAAAGTCGAGGTGTGACGATGTATTGACGCGCGGTGTCTCCTCAAGTGTGGCAACATTTTTTTGTCACTGCTGGATTTTGAAATGTTCAAAATCTTTCGGCGACCCTGATACGCCAAGTGGGACAGGCGCTTAACTCAGCGGGTCAAGCAGCATCTCTGGAGAGAAGGAATGAGATGCTGCTTGACCCGCTGAGTTACTCCAGCGTTTTGTGTCTACCTTCGATTTCACCAGCATCTGCACTTTATTCCTTATTAGATCATTATTAGAAATTGTCAGGGCAGGGTGTGTACAGATTCGGGGATGTGCCTTAGCCTTGACCTAAACGGAATTTCTGGGTTGAGCCAAACCCCCAAATACCCATTGGTGTCCCGATCGCTGGTACTTTCTGATCGATCGAGCAACTCCGCAGCAGCGTAGGCTTGGGCTGCTGGTAACGCTGCTTATGGGGGAAATAAATGCTGCTATAACTCATGAGCCTGACTGTTCTATGTTATGCCCTATTTTACCAAGACAATACAAGGGAAAGACCGAGGTGATGTTTCACTTTGAGACCCTCAGTCTGAAGAAGGGTTTTGACCTGAAACGTCACCTGTTCCTTTTCTCCAGAGATGCTGCCTGACTCGTTGAGTTACTCCTGCATTATTTTGTGTCTATCTTTGGTGTAAACCAACATCTGCAGTCCCTTCCTCCACAAGCTTTGCCTTGTCTAGAGACTGTGTAGGATGGAACTGCAGGTGCTGGTTCACACCGAAGATAGACACCAAATGCTGGAGCAACCCAGCGGGACGGGCAGCGTCTGAGGAAGGGTCTCGACCCGAAACGTCGCCCATTTCCATCTCTCCGGAGATGCTGCCTGTCCCGCTGAGTTACTCCTGTGTCTATTTTGTCTGACTCCCTGTCTCTCTGCCCGGTCCCCACAGGGAAAGGCGCGCTCTGTGCCAGCTGGGAGGTCTCGGATGGGCCGAACAAGCCCTTGCCCCTGGCTCTGCAGTTTACCAGTGAGGGCAGCACCATGTCGGGTGCTGACGTCCGCCTTGTTGGCACTGGATACAGACTCTCGCTGGTGAAGAAGAAATTAGTTACAGGTAAACATCTACTCTGAGGGACTGACGTTGAGAAAACTACACTCGGACTGGCACACGGACAGGAAATGTTCAGTCGGATGTGGGTCAGTAGACGATGGTGAGGCCACATTTACAGCATTGTGTTCAGACAGAAGAAGCGTCTCAACCCCATTCCTTCTCTCCAGAGATGCTGCCTGTCCCACAGACGGATTCTCGATTAGACAATAGACAATAGGTGCAGGAGTAGGCCATTCGGCCCTTCGAGCCAGCACTGCCATTCTATGTGATCATGGCTGATCATCCCCAACCAGTACCCCGTTCCTGCCACCCAGAGAGTTGTGAATCTGTGGAATTCTCTGCCACAGAAGGCAGTGGAGGCCATTTCACTGGATGTTTTTGAAAGAGTTAGATATAGCTCTTAGGGTTAACGGAATCATGGGATGTGGGGAGAAAGCAGGAACGGGGTACTGATTGTGGATGATCAGCCATGATCGTATTGAATGCGGTTTTTTAGTACACCTCCTACATTCTATCCATTTTTTAAATCTATATAAGGCTCTCTTGTCCTGGATCCCATGTGATCCAAACATCAAGGCCTACCATGCGGCAGCTGATCGAAAGCCTTGATAAAGTTCATGTAGAGTTAGACAATGTCCACTTAAACTCCTCAGCACGACACTTAAACATTTAAACTGAGAAAAGCCATGTGGTCACAGGGAGAACGTACACACTCCGTACAGACAGCGCCCGTAGTCAGGATCGAACCTGGGTTTCAGGCGCTGTGAGGCAGCAGCTCTACCGCTGCGCCACCGTGCCGCGCCCAGTTGGCTTTGGTAGAATTGACGGTAGAATCTACATGGTTCCTACCCACCGCCGACGTCTGGCTCACCGGCTTGCAGTTGCCAGGATTTCCTCGTGGCCTTTCTGAAATAAAGATGCAACATAAGCCGCCCTCCAGTCGGCCAGCGTCTCACCCGTGGCTATCTATTTCCTCCATTTCCATGCACATATGTCCATAGATCAGGTCATAGAATGATACAGCGTGGAAACAGGCCCTTCAGCACAACATGCACCCACCGGCCAACATGTCCCAGCTACACATCTTGCCCGCCTGCGTTTGGCCCATCTCTCTCCAAACCTGTCCTGTCCATATACCTGTCTAAATGTTTCTTAAACGATGGGATAGTCCCAGCCTCAACTACCTCCTGTGGCACTGGTCCCACACCCCCTCCACCCCACGCCTGAAAAAGTTACCCCACAGATTCTTGTATCGTTGTTCCTCCCTCACCCTCTAACTTTGTGTGTTCTGGTTTCCCTCTCTAGGCAAATACTTTGCAGGCTGCTAGAGCGCGGGAGTTCTTCACTGGTCGCAGTCCCGTGTGTTCATTCACCGTGTGTCCATCTGGGAGTGGTGTGCCAGATCTTCTTGAGAGATTCTACAGTTCCCAGTGGCCAGGGCATCCAGCCGTCAGCCAGCGGACTCCATTCCCTCACACTCCCGAGTCCATTCCTGGAAGCTGCTGAACAAAGTTTGTCGTCCTTCTTTTCCCCCTTCTCGCTCTCCCCTGAGGTTTTCCAGTGGCTCACCTTGTCGCCAACCCTTCCCCAGAATGCCTGTAAACCCCACACCGCAGAACCCAGGAAGGCTCAGATTCACGGCCTGAACGTATCCTTCAGCCTCTCCCCCCCCCCCCCGGTGCTGCTCCCGTCCTCTCCTCCCCTCTCGGCTACCACACACACACACACTCACAGAAACAACTAGGTCAGCGAGCTTCCAGCTGTTGCCGACTCTGCTGGCTTTTTAAGCTTAGAGGAGGAGTTCCCAATTCTTTTGATCCGAAGACTGCGGAATTTCGAAGAGCGGGTCTGCCTGGCGTTGCGATGTTTCTGAAGGTCCCTGAATCCAGCTCTCCACTGCCAGCCATGGGCACGGACTTGTTTCCGCAGGAACGCGAGAGCAACCATGACCCTTCACCCCCCCCCCCCCCATCTCACCCCCGCCCCTTGCCGCCGGTGGCCTGAACGAACGTTCCCCAAGCTCAGCTCACCCCACGAGGAAAACGGCTCTAAGGATCCCGAGCTGGGTGACTTGGGAGGAAGAGGACAACGTGTGCGTTGCAGTGGCGTTTTCAAGCACTGATGTAGAATCTCTTGGGAATATCTGAAGCAACTCACAAAGACATGACAAAGTCACACCTTTTGGGGCCTGTAGGCTGCTGCCTCTTCTGCTGTCTTTTTTTCAGCAATGATTTGGGATGTCCTAGGATTTCCAGGAGGCCCAAGCTCCCACCCTTGTCCACTGGAGGTCTTTGGCCAGCACAATGCGGGGGGGGGGGGGGGGTGGGGGGGGGGTGGTTTTATTTTCATTTTGCCCCCCCCCTTTTTTTTTGTAACAAGGTGCCGTATTTTGTATGAGTGGAATTGCCGACACTGGACTTTCTCCTGGTCGTTCCGTCTCGTCATCTCTCCGTCAGATCACCTCATCATTCCAACCTCCCGGAGATGTCCCCGCCTGGGGCTAATTGGAAGAGCAACAGGATTTCTGATCAGCACAATATATAGTCTCCATATTGTGACCTCATCACCATTATTTTTGGAACTGATAAATGGGACCCATTCAAACGGAGGAGGAAGTCTTTATAATATTTCGTTATCCTTGTGATTTTGCCCCCTGGCTGTCACTGGCGATTCTCAATGTTCATTGAGGATGAAGAATGTATAAAATTTTATTTTTTGCACTGTGTATTTTTTTTTTTTTTGTGTTGGGTTACCAGGGTATTTGGGGGGAGGGGGGGGGGGGGTGAGCACTGGTCGGCCCATATCTTGCACTGTTCTCTGGACTTGCTGCATTCTGCATTAAAGCACGTGTGCAAATGGGTACGCAGACAGTTTGAAAACTGCACTTTAAGAGCTGCATGTTTCCCTGAATGCCGTGTGTGATTGTGGGGGAGAGATTTGAATGGTTGGATAACTTGGGCGTTCTAGCCAGCCTTAGATCGACGGGAAATGCTGGAGTAACTCAGCGGGACAGGCAGCATCTCTGGATAGAAGGAATGGATTGTGCGCTCACAAACACTTTCACACTCACTCACACACACACACTCACACTCAGTCCCTTCTTCAACCTGAAGAAGGATCTCGACCCAAAACGTCACCCACTCCCTCTCCAGAGATGCTGCCTGTCCCGCTGAGTTACTCCAGCATTTTGTGTCTATCTACGGTGTAAACCAGCATCTGCAGTTCCTCCCTACGCAAGGATTTAGCCTTTTTCTGATTGTACGTTGGGGGAGGACCGGTGGAAGCTGAGGAGTTGGTTGACAATGTTTTGCCCTTCTCTCTCCCGATGATTGCCTGTCCCAGGAGGTTTTTGCACAGTTCAATAAAAATTGGATAGAATGGTACATAACGGGTTGGGGTGTCCCAATGTAGAACGCCAACCTATGGATTAATCCCAGCCACGGTTCAGAGGTTGATTTAGTGGCATTGATGAAGGGGAAAGGAGAATCATTGAGGGTGGACACAAAAAGCTGGAGTAACTCAAAGGGTCAGAGGGCATCTCTGGAGAAACGGAATAGTTGACCTTTCAGGTCGTGACCCTTCTTCAGATTCGACCCAACTTGGTCGAGTGAAGAAGGGTCTCGACCCGAAACGTCACCCATTCCTACTCTCCAGAGATGCCGTCTGACCCGCTGGGTTCCTCCAGCCCTTTGTGTCTTTCTTCGGTTTAAGCTAGCATCTGCAGTTGCTTTCTGCACAGAATCGTTGAGGGCCCTCGCCAAGGGGGTGTCAATTCTCCCAACGGGTGTGGCACAGCTCTCCCACCCCACACCCCTTGCCCTCTCTCCTATGCAGGGACCGGCGAGGTTCAACTAATCATTGATCCATGGTCTTGAAAAGAAAAGCCAATTCTACGGCACGAAAAGTAAAGGCAAGCTAACCTTTCTGAGACATCGTCGCAAAAGATTTGGGATCAGGATGTTAATGCAGCCAGGGTACGTTGCGTGTTGGGTAAGTTACCCCATGACTGACTGTATCTGGAAAATTATTCATCATTATGAAAACCATGAAGTGTATATACACCTGAGATTACCCAGGATTTCTTGACAGAATGAGTCTTTATGTGGGTGGTTGTGTCCGTTTTTTTTTAAAATTTTTGCTTCTGATTCCATTGCGGAGTCCCTCTAACATTCCCCCTCCAGAGTCCCAATGGGTTGAGGGCTCTAACCCTAAGGTGCCGAAGGAGTCCCTTCATTGGGTTGTTTTAACCCTGAATGTTGATGGTGTTTGACCTTCCGAGGTGTGGTTTGTGTTTGCACACTGAACCAAGCAATAAACATGACTCCAAAAATACTGTCTGGTTCTGTTTTATTCTCCCGAGGAGGCAGCGAGAGATGCTGGTACTAAATCTACGTCATCCCACTTGCTCATCCACTCTGCACACACCAGGGGCAATTTGCAAAAGCCAATTAAACTTACGAACCCGATTGTGTTACAGTTTTGGCGCTCCAACGTAATCTGAGGAAAGACATTGTTGCCATAGAGGGGAGTACAGAGAAGGTTCACCAGGTGATTCCTGGGATGGCAGGCCTTTCATATGAAGAAAGATGGGACAGACTCGGCTTGTACTCGCTAGAAGTTAGAAGGTTGAGGGGGGGGATCTTATAGAAACCAACAAAAATTCTTAAGGGGTTTTTTGGACAAGCTAGATGCGGAAAGATTGTTTCCGGTGTTGGGGAAGTTCCAGAACAAGGGGGTCACAGGTTAAGGAGTAAGGGGGAAGTCTTTTAGGACTGAGATGAGAAAAACATTTTTCACACCGAGAGTGGTGAGTCTGTGGAATTCTCTGCCAACCAGAAGGTAGTTGAGGCCAGTTCATTGGCTATATTTAAGAGGGAGTTAGATGTGGCTATTGTGACATAATGGGATCAGGGGGTATCATGGAGAGAAAGGCAGGTACGGGATACTGAGTTGGATGATCAGCCTGATCATATTGAATGGCGGTGCAGGCTCGAAGGGCGATGGCCTACTCCTGCACCTATTTTCTATGTTTCTATGTCTTTGGGATGTGGGAGGACGTCCACCTGGAGTAGGTTTTGCAAACTCCTCCAAGTTTAGGGCAGAATCCCCCCGGGGTCAGGATTAGTTCCCCCCCACCCACCCCCCCCCTCCTGAACCGCGTCTCTGGCGCCGTGAGGCAGTGGCGCGCCTCCAACTTGTTATCAAATGTAACAATTGCAAATCACCACCCTTTTTGAATTTCTCACATTTATTAGCAGTACCTTTTCTATTATTTCTGTTTCACGCGCGCGCGCGCAGTTCTCAGTTTTATAATTGCTTTTGTTTAAATGAAAAATTATTAACTTGATAGGTTTATTGCACACTGCCAAACAATATTCTTCAGTTCTCAAGTGGTTCTCTTTCCCCCACGTTGCAAATTTAAAGTACATGTTTATCTTCAAGATTTCCCTTACCCCCTTCCCCCCCCTCCCTCCCCCGCCCCCCCCCCCGCGCTCAAGCAATGGGTTCTTAAGGTCAACAGTGACCTTATTTCTTTCTCTATTGCCTGTGCTCAATCTGTTGACGCGCCCGTTCCCAGCATTTTCTCCATTATTCGCGCGGTAGCATTTTGCACTAATTTCTCCCGTTTCTTTTATTGAACACCCCCCCCCCCCCCACCCCATTACCGTCTGTGTGGCCAATGCCTTCGCACCCTGCATCTATTTCCTTTGAGCAACAGGACAGTTTGGTTTAGCTTAGAGATACAGCGTGAAAAACAGGCCATTTGGTCCACAAGTCCACACCAGCAGCAATCACTCACACGCGCTTACACCTCGAGTTCTATCCTACACAATAGGGGCAAGTTACAGAAGCTAATTAACCTACAAAACCCCCCCCACCCCACACATCTTAGGGATGTGGGAGGAGGAAAAACGGAGCACTCTGAGGAATCCACGCAGGTCTCAAGGATAAAAAAGTTACAAAGTCCCGCACAGACAGCACCCAAGGTCAGGATCGAACCCGGGTTTCTGCCGCTGTGAGGCAGCAACCCTACCGCTGCGCCACCGTGCTTGCACCATTGTGTGTGCCTCGGCTCAGGTTTTCCAGTCAGATTTGTGGGCCCTAGAGAGCCAAACCCATCTTCCTTCACACTTTTGGCAAGGTACAGCGATATATGGATGGTCCGACTGAACTGCCGTCTCTAATATCCTGTACAGGAGCAGGGAGGTTATCTACTTCAGTTGTACAGGGTCTTGGTGAGACCACACTGGAGTATTGCGTACAGTTTTGGTCTCCAAATCTGAGGAAGGACATTATTGCATAGAGGGAGTGCAGAGAAGGTTCACCAGACTGATTCCTGGGGATGTCAGGACTGTCTTATGAAGAAAGGAATGGATAGGACTCGGTTTATACTCTCTGGAATTTAGGAGATTGAGAGGGGATCTTATAGAAACTTACAAATTCTTAAGGGGTTGGACAGGCTAGATGCAGGAAGATTGTTCCCGTATGTTGGGGAAGTCCCAGGACAAGGGGTCACAGCTTAAGGATAAGGGGGAAGGAAATCCTTTAAGACGAGATGAGAAAGAGAACTTTTTTCACACAGAGAGTGGTGAGTCTCTGGAACTCTCTGCCACAGAGGGTAGTTGAGGCCAGTTCATTGGCTATATTTAAGAGTGAGTTGGGATGTGGCCCTTGTGGCTAAGGGGATCAGAGGGTATGGGAGAGAAGGCAGGTACGGGATACTGAGTTGGGATGATCAGCCATGATCATATTGAATGGCGGTGAGGCTCGGAAGGGTCTGACTGGATGGCCTACTCCTGCACCTAATTTCTATGTAACTATGTTTCTATTGTTTCTAAAAGGAAACCCTGCAATACTTTGTAAAATAAATAGGTGTTCGTACAGATCATTACCCTCTTGTTGCTTCAGGGAAAAGAGCAAGATCACAAAACATGGGGAGCAGAATTAGGCATTTGGCCCATGTGTCCACTCTGCCATTCGATCATCGTGGCTAATGTATTTTTTTCACACAACCCCATTTTCTCCTGCTTCTCCCAGTAACTTTTAATGCCCTCACTGATCAAGATTCAAACTGCTGGATGAACTCAGCGGGGCCAGGAAGCATCTGGAAAGAGATATGGACAGACGAAGATTCGGGAGCGGACCCTTCTTCAGCGCTTCAGAGAACTTGCCCTGTATAAACTGGGCTCCTAACGTAGCTACATAAGTAAACTGCATCCCAGGTAGAATATAAATTGGCTGGTCTTCAGTAAAGGTTGTTGAAGGTGAAATAAAAAAATATGTGATCAGGTCATAAGTGATAGAAGAATTCTAGGCCCCATTTGGCCCATCAGGTCTACGCCATACAATCATGGTGATCTATCTCTCCCTCTTAACTCATTCTGCTTTCTCTCCATATCCCTTGACAGCCTTACTATTCAAATATCTATCTATCTCTTCCTTAAAAATATCCAGTGACGGCCTCCACAGCTTCTGTGGCAAAGAATTCAACAGATTCACCACCCTCTGACTAAAAAATTCCTCCTGCTGCCCTTCCTAAAAAAACTCTATCCAAGCCTTTCATAATTCGGCAAGTTTCCATGAGGTCCCCCCTCATCCTACTGAAAACTCCAGCGAGTACAGGCCCCTGTACCGTCATTACGCTTATCATATGGTAACCTACTCATTCCTGCGATCATTCCTGATGCCCAGTTAATGAAAGCTTGCACTTTGACCATGAAACATCTCTTTCTGCAGATGCTGCTAGGTAGCAAGGTGTTTCCAGCATTTTCTAATTCTGTTTCAAGTTTTCACATCTATAGCTTTTATTTCACTTTTAATGATCTCGCGCAGCCTGAATTTCATACTCTAACATCCAAAATGTGGTTGCACAGAAGGTTGAATATACCTGAACAGCTTAATGACTACATATCCCCCTCCCTATCTCCCCCCCCACCTCTATCCAACCTCATCTACTGCATCCGCTGCTCCAGATGCCAGATGATCTATATCGGTTGAGACCAAGCGGAGGGCTTGGCGATCGTTTCGACCGAACCACCTGCGCTCGGTCCGCAATAACCAATGCCGACCTCCCGGTGGTCAGCACTTCAACTCCCCCTCCCATTCCGTATCCGACCTCTCGGTCCTGGGCCTCCTCCACGGCCAGATGTGAGCAAACACCGCAAGTTGGAGGAACAGCACCTCATATTCCGCTTGGGGAGTCTGCATCCTCTGGGCTTGAAAAACATTGAATTTTCTCAATTCTGTTAACCCTTGCTGTCTCCTCCCTTTCCCACCTCTCCCTCAGCCCTCGGGCCCTGGCATTCCCTCTCTCTCTATCTCCCTCCCCCACCTAGTCACCAGCTTCTCATTTTTCACACTACAAACAGCTTACAATGGCTTGTTCCCTTTATCATCGATACTTTTTTGCATTTCTTTCATTCATTGTTCTTTATCTATCCACATCACCGTCTATATCTCTCGTTTTGCCTGATCCCTTGACCAGTTGAAAGAAGGGTCTCGACCCGAAACGACGCCTATCTCTTCGCTCCTTAGATGCTGCATGCACCCGCTGAGTTTCTCCAGCCTTCTGTGTAACCCGATTATTTCTCCCGCATCTGCAGTTCCTTCTTTAACAGCTTAATGACTAAAATGTGAAGAAGAAGCCTCTCGGGGAAGCAAGGAACTGGACGTCACGGTGGCGCAGCGGTAGAGTTGCTGCCTCACAGCGCAGAGACCCGGGTGTTCGATCCTGACTATGGGTGCTGTCTGATTGGAGTTTGTATGACAGCAACTCTACTGCTGCACCATCTGCCCCCCCCCCCCCCCACTTCCAAATTTCTTTCCTACACACCATGTTCTCCATAGATGCTGCCTGACCCATTGAGTTACTTGGTGTCCTTTTGTGTAAACCAGCATCTGTAGTTGTCAGGTTCAACAGGAAGATTTAAATTCCCTGAAGGACAGCTGGGTCTGACTGAAACGGTTGTTTCATTATTACTGATGTTGAGATTGACTTTCATTTCACATATGCAGTATTCAATTACTTGTTGCTATCAGGGCAGTAATCAGTAACAAAAAGGAACGGCAGATGCTGGCTTATACCAAAGATAGACATGCTGGAGTAACTCAGCGGGTCAGGCAGCATCTTTGGAGAAATGAACAAGTGACGTTTCAGGTCGGATCCCTTTCACCTATCCATGTTCTCCAGAGATGCTGCCTGACCCGCTGAGTTACTCCAGCAAACATAGTCACAAGATGCTGGAGTAAATCAGCGGGTCAGGCAGCATCAATGGAGGGAAGGAATGGGTGATGTTTCGAGTCGAGACCCTTCTTCAGACTGAGTTTATATAATAATAAAGGTGAGTGAGTGGGGGCCTGGAAAACATAAGTAATTGAAGATGAAGTGAGGTATCTTGGACATAAGTTCTCACACTCATTCTCGAGCAGAATTAGGCCATTTGGCCCATCGGGTCTACTCTGCCATCCAATCATTGCTGATCTATCTTTCCCTCTTAAGCCCATTCTCCCATAACTCTGACACACATACTAATCATTCGTACTGGTCGGGGGGATTGGTACTCCAATATTACTCCAGCATTGTTATGTGTCTATCTTGATATATATATTTATACACACACTGAACTTTTTTTCTCGTTTATTTAGTTATTGTTTACAGTGTTTTCATATTCTGTTGTGCTGCTGCAAGTAAGGATTATTATGTCCAAATCTGAGACATATGACAATATATAAAACACTGTCTTTGAATTTTGATGTCGCTGACCAGCTGAGTTAGTCAGACTCTGTGTCCCACCTTGAGGTCAGCTATGATCACATTGAGTCTATGAAGAAGGGTTTCGGCCCCGAACGTTGCCTATTCCTTACGCTCCTTAGATGCTGCTTAGAAACCCGCTGAGTTTCTCCAGCACCTTTGTGTACTCCATGATCACACAGAATCAGGCTCGAGGAGGCCCGATTGGCCTACTCCTGCGCACCTATTGTACTATGTTTCTATGTTGAGTTGCCTGTACTGGTGCTGTAAGTAGGGACAGGTAGCCAACGTGCTGCAGCCACCGCGGCTTGCGGCACCCTGCGGCGCTTGACCGCGGGAGCGGGCCCCAACATGCTGCAGTAACGGGGCGCTGCCGGTCTTGTGGCGCTGCTGCGGGATGGCACAACGTGCTGCAGTCACGCGGCACTCTGCCCGGCTGTGGCGCTGCCGCACCGCGCGCTCCGGCCCCAACATGCTGCAGTAACGGGGCGCTGCCGGTGTGGGCGCTGCGCGGGAGGCCCCAGAAACATGCTGCAGTCAACGGGGCGCTGCCGGCTGTGGCGCCTGCCGGGGAGGGCCCCAACGTGCTGCAGTACACGGCGGGCGCTGCCGGCTTTGTGGCGCTGCTGCGGGAGTACGGGCCACAATGTGCTGCAGTAACGGGGACGCCGCCGGGTTGGCGGCTGCATGGGCAGAGCGCGTCGGTGAGGGCCCGGCTCAGCGCCGCCCGCGCTCGGCCCGGCCCGGCGGGAGACCGAAGGCCCCGAGGGGAGGCCCGAGGCCCCCAAGACCTTGACGCGGGGCGGGAGGTGGGAGGCGGCGGCGGCGGCTGCCGGGCGCGGACACCATGGTGAGTGAGGCCGGACACACACATCGCTCACAGCACCCCACTCGCACACGCACACGTCTCCTCCGGGGGGGGGGATGGGAGAAATTAATAAATATATTATTTTATATCAAAGGAGGTTCACTGAGATCTCCACCATTCCATAGGGTTGCAGGCTGAAGGGTTTTTACCTCAGGACCAGTCCTTCTCCTTGGAGGAACGAAAACCCAACTGATGACTAAATAGCCAAATATCTGTTGGCAATACACATATACATATATATGGTTCCTTGTTCTGAAGGTACACTTGTGTATACCGCTCGCTCGGCTCGCGCGCGCGCATGTATTTATATATATACAAACACTTTGCTTCCTACACATGATTCCATTGAGTTTTTGTGGTATTGAAAACATAGAAAATAGGTATAGGAGGAGGCCATTCGGCCTTCAAGCCAGCACCACCATTCATTGTGCTTATGCGCACGCGCTCGTATACACCATTGTGTGTATATATATATATATACACACACTCAATGTGTAACTGCCTCAGCTCAAGATAGGCTTGTATTCCACTGGGGGTTTCTTGGTGAGACCACATCTGGAGCTTGTGCTTATCGTGCCCCCTCCCCCCCTCCCCCTCATTGGTCTCCTAAATTTGAGTGGTAAGGACTTCCTTGAGTTGAGGCAGTGGAGGCAGTTCACGAGATTGAGCCTGATGATGGCGGGGTCTGTCATATGAGGAGGAAAGATTAGAAAGACTGGGCTTGTATTTCATGGAGTTTAGAAGGATGAGGGAAGGGGATCTCTGTAAGAAACAACAACACAATTATAAAAGGATCGGACAAGCTAGATGCGGAAAAAATGTTCCCAATGTTGGGCGAGTCCAGAACCAGGGGCACTAGTCTTAGAATAAAAGGGGACGTCATTTAAGACTGAGGTGAGAAAAAACTTTTTTACCCAGAGAGTTGTGAATTTTATGGAATTCTGCCACAGAGGGCCAGTGGAGGCCAGTCCTGATGGATTTTAATAAGAGAGTGTTAGATAGAGCTCTAGGGGCTAGTATGGAGTCAAGGGATTGGGGAGAAGGCAGGCACGGGTTATTGATAGTGGAACGATCAGCCATGATCACAATGAGATGGTTGTGTGCTGGCTTGAAGGCCTCCTCCTGCTACCTATTTTCCATGTTTCTATAACACAAGAAAACATCAATGAATAATGTGGTAGAAGCAAAGCTTTATGATCTTTGAGGAAGGAATGCCGATGCTGGTTTAAATCGGACACAAAAGATTGTTTTAAGAAAGAACTAAAGCTGCTGGTAAATCGAGGTAGGCACAAAAAGGCTGAGAAACTCAGGGGCGAGGCTATGATCTTATAGAGAGAAGGAATTGGCAACGTTTCGGGTCGAGACAATAATGATAACAGATCAGTCAGCAAGCCAAAGATACCTAGATCTTTGGTCTGAAGACCAGGTTCTGACCGAACATGTCACACATTCCTTCTCTCCAGAGTGTGCCTGGGCCCCCGCTGAGTTACTCAGTATTCTTGTGTCTATCTTTCGGTTTAAACCAGCATCTGCAGTTTACTTCTTAACATGTAATTATGAAGATCGCACAAAAGCTGGAGTAATCAGCTGGGTTCAGCAGCATCTATCTGAAGAAAGGATAGGTGACGTTTGGTCGTGACCTCTTAAGATCATACTTCTTTCACATGTAATATGTTCTTAGACCAATATATCTCTCTATG
>CM069158.1:32363348-32381064 GCA_035221665.1 Okamejei kenojei | reverse complement strand
GCCTTTCACTTACTGTCATTTGTTACTTTGTGGCGGAGCACCAAGGCAAATCCCTTTATTATACTTGCGCCAAAAAACTTTACTTAAAAAGTGCATACAAGGTCTGTGGATATCTGGTTTGGAGTAAATGTCACATTGTTCCAAGTGTGTGTAGGACAGTGTTAAGTGCGGGGTTAACGACTCGGCGGGCCTGAAGTCCTGTTTCTGCGCAGGAACCTCTAACTAAACAAACACACAGACTGCCACCGATGCCTTATGAACATTTTGTCTTGTGAATCTGATGGGCAATTTTGTCGTGATGCCTAGCTTTCCACCTATCTGGAAGGGAGGGGATGGGGAATGGATGGGGAGGTAGGATGGATGGGAGTGGTGGCTGTGTAGCAGCGAACGGGGCAGGGGGGTGGGAATGGGCAGGGGGCGGTTGAGATGTGTAGCAGCCACTGGGGGGGGGGGTGGAGGGGGGGGGGTGGGATAAGGAGAAGACAACATTCGTTAGGTGTGATGCCGCACGGCAAGACTCGTTGGCGTGACTCCGTTAACACGTGAAAGGAACTGCAGATCCTGGTATATGAAAAGCTTTTATTCATTATTCTAAAAAGGCTCGCCTCATTCCCAGTCAAGGAAAATAATCAGCGATCGTACATCGTGCCATCCACAGTACAAGATACTACCTGATAACAGGGAAATAATGTTAAGTGCAAGATAAAATTCAGCTGCCAATTAAAGATTGTCCGAGGATTCTCCCTACGCGGTAGATAGTACCTCAAGTTGGGGATAGGATGGTCCAGTCGAAACTGTCCCCTGAATCGGGAGGTGTGCGTTTTCCCACTTCGGTATCTCTGCCTGAATGGAAGAGGGGATGACTGGGTGACATTGTTCCTTGATTTAAAGCGAGGAGCTTGCCAGGGCACGCGATTGCGAAGTGTAGATGAGTCGATGGGGAGTGGGTTTGCGTGAAGGTCCGCTGCCTCTAGGGCCCCCTCTCTGCAATTTTCTGCGGTCCTTGGTGGAGCGTTCCCAAAACCAGGCTGGCTCTTCCACATGGAGAAGTGGAAACAAGAGGGCCATGTGGACTGGGCGTGCTTACACAAAAGCTGGAAAACCCAGCGGGTGCAGCTGTCATCTAAGAGCAATGGAGACAGGCGACTTGCGGGTCGAGAACCACCTTGCTTCAACTGAACAAGATTGTTCGTGAGAATGCCATGACCCCAAAGGTTTGTGTAAGTGGCTGCCTCTAGTTTGAGGATACTAGTGGCATGGAATCGTTTTGCCTCAAATCACTTTCTTTTGTAGCTTTAAAGAGTTCTAGTTTACAAAAGATACAGTGTGGAAACAGGCCCTTGCCCACCGATCCGAAAGCCGATCCACGATCCCCGCTCTATTAAACACCATCCTATACCCACTATGGGACATTTTTTCATTTACCAAGCCAATTAACCACTAATAATCTGTATGTCTTAGGAGTGTCGCGGAAAACCGAAGATCTCAGCCGCGCAGGTCACGTGCGAACGAGCAAACCCGTACAGACGGCACCCGAGTCCCGGATCGAACCACGGTCCCGCCGGCATGCCGCCTTGAGGCGGCAAACTCTACCGCTGCGCCGGATCACGAGTAGCTCAACAATCTCTGGCGGTCTTTCTCGATTGAAGATTCTGCGAACCCTGCACATGGGAGAGAGTTTGGATGTGTTAGATATTTTCCCTTCCCTGCAAGCCGGTGCCAAAGAGCCACTCACAGTATGTACATTTGCATATCTGCTGATGTACACCCGTACTATCAGACCTTAAGTACTTTTGTTCCTTGTCTAATGCGAACCCCCCCTTGGCTTCCCCTGCATCGCACCGCAGCCCGCACCCTTTGATGAAGAAAATACTGTCGCCCCGGCTCGTTTGTAAACACAGTGGGAGGGATTTAGCAAACAATTTTTGCATTCATCCAGCACCTATGGGACATGTGGTCACAGCGTTATAGGGGCGGTAGGCTGAGATAGGGGTTAGATTGGGAGATAGACTTGAGGGCCCGAATGGACCCTTTCTTCTGCCCCACTGAACTTCGCGGCACATCCACAAGCTTCCCCGCGAGTACGCCTCTGGAGGAATGCTTCCAAAATGTGAACCATCCCATCAGATATTGGGACGGATGGCTAAAAACGTGTCAGAAGGAGGGCAGTGGTTATAAAGAGTACAGAGTCTTAGTGTCTAACAGTGTGGAAACAGACCTTCGGCCCCACGAGCCCATGCTGACTCAACGTGCCCCCCATCTACACTATTCTCCACCACCCTGCCTGCGTTTTTGGCCCATATTCCCTCTTAACATGTCCACATCCTGCAACACTGTCTAGCTTTTGTGAAACGTGGCGATAGTACCTGCCGCTTCAACCACCTCGGCAGCCGTTTCATACTCTCCTTCCTCGCCACCCTTAGTGTAAAAATAGTTCTGCCTCGGGTTCCTGTACTTCTTTCCCCCCCCACCCCTCCCCCCCCCACCCACCTAAACGTATCGTTTAAAGGCTGAGAGGAAGAAGATAAGACGGAGTGGGGGGGGTTGTGGGAACGAGAATAAGGGAAGAGATGGAGAGAGAGAGAGAATTCCATCGCTTTGGGCTCAAGTAGCTGGTTACAGTTTGCAGGAGAAAAGGGGGCTAGAGCAGAGGAATCGGAAGGCTGGTGGCGCAATTTAGGCAATACTGCCAGGGAGGTAAGTTGGGGCTGGCATAAACACTTGCAAAGTAAACACAACGGACAAGGTGAAGGTCGCAGAGACGGATACGGACCTAGGAGTAAGATCATCTCCGTCAACGGAACAGGTCGAGAGGCCCCCGACCGCTGGAGGACAAAGGTGGGAAAGATTGAACATTTATTTCGCCTTCCATCACAGTGAGACTGTGAGAGGAGTCACTGTGGTGGATGTTTAATGTTAAAAATGTGTTTTGTGGTGTCCCGTGCTGTTTAAATTGTGTACGACTGAATGGCAAATCAAATTCTTTGAATTTTGCATAAACGCCCATCTTGGCTAATAACAAGTTTGATGACTTTATTATTGGGACTATGTATTGGATGGGGCATCATGGTTGGCATGGGCTAGTTGGGCCGAAAGGCCTTTTCCGTGCTGTACCTCTCTATGAGCTCAGACCTGGAGGATTGGTGGGGATACAAGAAAAAAGGAAAGGCCAGGGAAGGATTAATATATCCAACAGTGACATCATTGAGGTTACACAGAAAAGGCTGGAGAAACTCAGCGAGTCGGGTGCAGCAGCAATCTAAGGAGCGAAGAGATAGACCGACGTTTCGGTCGAGAAACCCCTCTTCAGACTGGTCAAGGGATCAGGAAACGAGAGAATAACGGTGATGTGGAGAGATAAAGAACAATGAATGAAAGATATGCAAAAAAGATCGATGATAAAGGGGAACAGCCATTGTAACTGTTGTGGTGTGAAAATGAGAAGCTGGTGCGACTAGGGTGGGGGAGGTAGGATAGAGATAGAGGGAATGGCCAGGGCCCGAGGCTGGGGAGGGAGAGTGGGAAAGGGGAGGAGACAGCTAGGGTTAACAGAATTGAATAATTCATGTTCAAAGCCCAAAGGATGCCTACTCCCCCAAGCGGAAATAGGTGCTGTTCCTCCAACTTGCGGTGTTGCTCACTCCTGGCCATGGAGGAGGCCCCGGACCGAGAGGTCGGATACGGAATTGGAGGGGAGTTTGAAGTGCTGACCACCGGGAGGTCGGGTTGTTTTTCTTGGTTCCATGATGCTGCTGTCCCGCTGAAGTTACTCCCAGCATTTTGTGTCTTACATTTGTTTATATAAGAGCGGTGCGCGTGTGTGGTGTGTTGGTGTTGGGTGGGGGGGGTGTGTTTGTGGGGGGGATGTGTATGTGTGTGTGTTGGGGGGGGTGTGTGTGTGGTGTGTTGGCGGTGTGTGTGTGGGGGGGGAGGTTTGTGTGTGTTGTGTGGGTGTGGAGGTTGGGGGGTGTGTGTGTGTGTGTGAGGGGGGGGGGGGTTGTGTGTGTGGGGGCGTGTGTGTGGGGGGTGGTTGTGGTGTGTGTGTGGGGGTGTGTGTTGTGGGGGGGGGTTGTGTGTGTGTGTGGGGGTGTTGTGTGGGGGGGTTTGTGTGTGTGGTGTGTGTGTTGGGTGTGGGGGGGGTGTGTGGGGGGGTTGTGTTGTGTGTGTTGGAGTGTGTGTGTGGGGGGGTTGTGTGTGTGTGTGGGGGTGTGTTGTGGGGGGGTTGTGGGTGTGTGTGTTGTGTGTGTGTGTGTGTGGGGGGGGGGGGGGGGGGGGTGGGGGGTGGGGTGTGTGTGTGTGTTGGGAAGGGGGGGGGGGTTGGGAGTGGGGGGGTGGGGGGGGGTGTGTGTTTGGGAGGGGGGCTGCAGATATTGGCAGTGTCGGTTCAGGATATCCCTAACACTAAAAGCGTGACTTGCATCCACGTGTAAGGGTTGGGTGTGTGTGTGTGGTGTGTTTGTGTGCGCGCTTGTGTGTTCTATCATCCTCCAGTACAAAAACTAACAACGATGCCTCTCGCCTGGGGACGCGACCAGGGACCAAGACTCACGTGTGTGTGTGTGTGTTGGGGGGGGAGGTGTGTGTGTGTGTGTGTGGTGTGGGTGTGTGTGTGTGTTGTGTGGGGGGGGTGTGTGTGTGGGGTGTGTGTGTGTGGGGTTGTGTGGCCGCGCCTTGTGGTCCTATCGACCCATACAATAACTAACAACGAGTGCCCCCACGCGCTGGTGATCATGGGACCCAGGACCGAGACTCTCCCTCCTCGCATAAGGGCCCCTGCACCTCGCCGACTCTCCTTGAGTATTTGGAGACACTGAATCCCAAAAGAGCGGAATAACACAGTGAAAGATGGCACAGCGCTAGAGCTGCTGCCTCTCGAGTGTCCAGAGAACCCCAGTTCGAAATCCTGACTAAGGTGCTGGCTGGCGGAGTTTGCAACGTTCTCCTCTCTCATCTCCCCCCCGTGACCGCGTGTGGTTTTCTCCGGGTGCTCCGGATGCCCCCCACTTTCCAAAGACGTCAGATTTGTAGGCAAATTGCTTTGTAAAAATTGTGAAATGAACCATTGTGTGTGCAGATGGGGTCGTGTGTGGCGGGATCGCTGGTCGGCTCAGACTCGGTTTTGGGCCGAAGGGCCTGTTTCAGTGCTGTCCCATCTAAACTAAAACTAAACGATAGGAACCAACTTAAATGTCCCGCGAGACAAATGTACCTATCAATGTCCTCCACAGACGCTGCCTGACCCTTGAGTTACTCCAGCACTTGTGCTCTACACAAGAATCCCAAAGATGCCTGACTTGCCGAGTTAGTTTAGTTTAGTTAGTTGTCATGTGTACAGTAAAAAGGTTTAGTTCCGTGCTGGCCAGTCATTGGAAAACCTATTCATGGTTACAATTGAGGCATCCACAGTGTATAGATACAGGATAGAGGGAATAATGGGGATTGCAAGGTTGGAATCCAGTTAAGTCCGATCAAGGATAGTCCGGGGATCTCCAATGCAGTAGTAAATAGTAGCTCAGGACCACTCTCTAGTTAGTTATAGTATGGTTCAGTTAGCTGATATTAGCTGGAAAGGAACTGTCCCTGAATCTGGAGGCGTGCATTTTCTCTTCTGTACCTCTTGCCTGATGGGAGAGGGGAGAAGAGGGAGTGACCGGGGGTGCGGCTGGTCCCCGATGGTGCTGCTGGCCTTGCCGAGGCAGCGCCAGGTGTAGTGGAGGCAAAATGACAACCGAAAACATCACCCGAAAATCCTTTATCTCCAGTGATGCGACCTGACCCGCTGAGTTGCTCCAGCGCTCGTGTCAACGAAAGCGAGTTTGGATTGTGTGATGATCTGGGCTGCGTCCACAATTCTCTGGAATTTCTTGTGGCGCTGTTCCCAAACTGTGCTGTAATGCATCCCGATTTACTCCAGTACTTTGTGTTCCATGCAGGATTCCCAAAGGTGTATGGATCACTGTGACTGTATTGTGAGCTGCAGATATTGGCAGTGTCGGTTCAGGATATCCTAACACTAGCGTGACTGCATCAACGTGTATACTTGAACTAAGATTCATTTATCGCAGCTTGGTCGCTCCAGCACCAGCACCGCACGCGCACTCTTCCTCAGGCATTTGCGTGTCAATTTGCACATGCATTCTCCAATATGTTCACATGTACACCCCCACACCCAGTGGTGCAGCGGTAGAGTTGCTACCTTGCAGCGCCAGGGACCCGGCTACGGGTGCTTGCCTGTACGAGTTTGCACGTTCTCTCTCCCTCTTGACCTCGGGGGTTTTCTCTTTCCTTCACGGATCTTCGCTTTCCCCCCCACACCCAAAGACGTGCAGGTTTCAAGGTTCATTGCTTTGGTGTAACTGTAAAACTGCCCCCTATGGTGGGCAGAAGGCCTGTTTCCGCGCTCTATCTCATCCGAACCTTCAAGCATACATTTTGCTAGTACAGGCTAGACCTACACGCAAGCTCACCGAGTACTTAGCATTAAGAGGGAACTGTGTCCACAACTTATCAACAACCTTCGATAGACACAAAAAGCGAGTAAACTCAGCGCCAGGAAAAGAATAGTGACATATAAAGATCATTAAGGTTGCACACCCTAAGCAGGAAACATGTTCCCGATGTTGGGGGAGTCCAGACCACAGAATGTTTAAGATAAGCACGGAAGCCATTTAGAACGGAGACGAGGACACACCTTTGTCTCACAGAGAGTGGGGATCTGTGGAATTCCTCTGCCTCAGAGGCGGTGGAGCCGGTGTTCTGGATGCTTTCAAGAGAGAGCTAGTCGGGGCTCTTAAAGATAACGGAGTCAGGGGATATGGGGAGAAGGCAGGAACGGGGTACTGATTGTGGATGATCAGCCATGATCACATGAATGGCGGTGCTGGCTCAAAGGGCCGAATGGCCTCCTCCTGCACCTATTGTCCATTGTGACGTTTCGGGGCGAGACCCTTCCTTTCAGACTGAGAGAAGGGGGAAAGGGGAACGAGAGATACAGATGGTGTCACAGAGAAAACAAATGACAGGTATGTGTTCCTCAGCCAGGCTGATCAAGGAACGTGAGCCCACAATGCTCCATTGTTGGAGACCCCTGAGCCCCTGTCATCCTGGCGACAACGCTAATGTCTCTGCTGTTTGTGGTATTGGGGAGTTAGTGATATTGTGATGGCATCTCCTGTGTCTCTGTTTGCTGGCTCCTTCCTTACGAGTTCTGCCTAATCGCTTGGCTGATTTTGGCTTCATGTCTCCCAGATGCTGTTCCATAAATACTTAAAGAGCGAGTGTTTAAAATATTCACATTAAAAAAAAAAAATACAAATGAAGTCTCTCAGAGTATTAAAGCCACACAGAAATCTCTCATTCAGTGGCTAAGTCAGAGGTCAATCTTCGGGCTGTCTAACCTGTAATTAGGTTTTATCTAAATAGTTCTTGGTCAGTATTAACCTGTATATCAGCATGTTTTTCTCCTGTGCTCATTCCCTCTCCCCTGCTTTCTCTCCCTCCCTCCCTCTCCCTCTCCCCCTCTGTCTCTCTCCCCCTCTGTCTTCTCCCCTCTCTCTCCCCCCTCCTCTCACTCCCTCTTCCCTCTCCGCTCTCCCTCCCCTCTCCTTCCCTCTCCTTCTTCTCTCCCCTCCTCTCCCCCTCCTCTCTCTCCCCCTCCTCTCTCCCCCTCTCCTCTCTCCCCCTCCTCTCTCCCCACCTCCCTCCCTCTCCCCCCACCCAACCCTCTCCCCCCTCCCCTCTCCCTTCCCTCCTCTCCCCCCACTCTTCCCCCCCTCTTGTATGTTTGGTCGAATAGGGTGAATTTGTTTAGTGTGTGTGTGTGGTGCTGTGTGTACGTGTTTGGTGTGTGTGTTGTTACGTGTGTTGTGGTGTGTGTACGTGTGTGTACGTGTGTGGTGTGTGTGTGACGTGTACGTGTGTGTAACGTGTTGTGTACGTGTGTGGTGTGTGTGTGTGTGTGTACTGTGTGTACTGGTGTACTGTGGGGTTGTGCCGTGTAACGTGTGTTGTGTGGACGTTGTGTGTACGTGTGTGTTGTACGTATGTGTGTGTACGTGTGTTGCGTGTACGTGTGTATGTGTGTGGTACGTGTTGTGTAACTGTGGTGTGTGTAGCTGTGTGTGTACGTGTGTGTGTGTGTGGTGGTGAGTGTTAGGTTGTGTTGTGGTGAGTGTGTGCGCGTCGTGCGTGCGTGGTGGGGTTACAATGCGTGTGTGTGCGTGGTGTAACGGTAGTGTGTGTATACGTGTGTGTGTGTGCCGTGTGTGTGAGAGACGTGTGTGGTGGTACGTGTGTGTGTGTAGCTGTGTGTGTACTGTGGTGTGTACTGAGGTGTGTTGTGTACGTTGTGTGTGTACGTGTGCGTGTGTGGTGTGTGTGCCGCGTTGTGAGTGTTGGTGTGTGGTGTGCGTGTGTGGTGTGTGTGTGTGTGTGATGTGGTACGTGTGTGGTAACGTGGTGTGTGTGTGTGTGTGTGGTGTGTGCGTGTGCGGTGTGGTGTGCGTGTGTGTGTGCGTGTGTGTGTGTGTACGGTGTGTGTGTGTGTGTGTAACGGTGTATCGTGTGTGTGTGTGTGTGTTGTTGTGTGTACGAGTGTGTGGTGTGCGTGTGTGTGTGTGTGTGGTGTACTGTGGTGTGTTTGTTGTGTGGTGTGTGTGTGTGTTGTCCGAGTGTGTTGTGTGGTGTGTGTGGCGTGTGTGTGCGTGTGTGTGTGTGTGCGTGTGTGTAGTGAGCGTGTGTGTGTGTGTGTGTGTGTCGTGTGTGCGTGTGTGCGTGTTGTTGTGTGTGAGCTGTGTGCGTGGTGTGTGTGTCGTCGTGAGCGTGCTGGAGGTAACTCAGCGGGCCAGGCAGCATCTCTGGAGAAAAGCAATGGGTGATTTTTCGGCTCTTGAAAGAAGCGGAATATGCGATGCTGTTCCTCTAGTTTGCGCGAGGTCCTACGCTCGCCACGGTGTCCCAGTACTGAATTGGACGTGGCCACGAATCTCCACAGAGTCAGGACCTGAGACCACAACCTCCTATTGTAGTGAAGGTACAAACGAGGGAGGAAAAACGCAACCCCATTGATCAGACAAAACATGTGTAGGAGGGAACTGCAGATACTGGTTTACTGTCGAAGATAGACACACAATGCAGTGTTATTCCAGCATTATGTGTCTATCTTCAGTGCATTCCATTGTCCCACTGATCTAGTTATACAACAGATAGACACACAAGTCCTGGAGTAACTCAGGCAGCATCTCCAGAGAAAAAGGATGGGTGACGTTTCAGGCCGGGGCTCTTCTTCGCACCCATTTCTCATCCGTTAAAAGCCCCTATCCAGTGACACGTTCCAACTAAGGTCACGACCCGAGAAACAGCACCCATTCTTTCTCTCATAGATGCAGCCCAGTCCCGCCCAGTACCCCCAGTATTTTTCCTTTCATCTTTGGTTAAACGACCAGTATTCCCCCCCCCCCCCCCCCGCCCCCACCCCCTTCTCGCTGCTCACCCACTCCGGTTAAAGAAGTGAATGATTTGTTCGTGGGCCCAGTATTCTCGGGGGATTTAATTCTCTGCAGGAGATTAATCTTCAAATTGGCGGAGGCTCTGTCCGGGATGTTGTCCTCTGGCGTACTCCCCTGAGCCCGAACAGGAGGCTTGTTTCCTCTTTTTCTCTCTTTTTCTTCATTTGCCTCTTCTGTTTATTACTTTTTTTTGTTTTCTTTTTTCTTTATTTCTCATCGTTTTCTTTACTCTTTTTTTTTCTTTGCTTCTATATTAGGCTTTTTTTTTGCCTATCCTTTCTCTCCTTTTCTCTTCCTTTCTTTCTTCCTCATCTTTCTTTCTTCTTTTTCTCCTCTTTTCCTTTTTTTTTTTCGTTCCTTTTCCTCTCTCTCTTTCTTCTTTTCATCTCTTTTTGAGGCTCTCTCGTTCTTTCTTTCTCCTCCTTCTTATTTTCTTATTCTTCCTTCGGCTTCATTTCTTTTCTTAGGGCCTCCAGGACAAAAGGTTTCGGGGGAGTGGGGGGAGGAGGGGAAGAACTCCCCACTGCCGGGCCTCTCCTTCGCAAGAGTCCCTAGCAATTTCGCAGCCGGCTCCAGGCAGAGTGGGGAGTGGGGTTCAAAATGACAGCAGTAAGTTGCTTTCTTCCAAGGCCTCTCCTGGGGAGGGGGAGGTGGAGGGAGAGGGGGGTTGGCTGCCACAGCAAGAAAATCTTATTTTGTTGGCTTCCTTCAAAATATTTTGACAAACGCTGCAAGTTTTTAAAAAAAAAATTTTTTTTTTTTCAAGCGATGTCCGAGCCTCCATAAATTTTGAATGTTTGGTTTAGGATCAGCTCAATATGTTTTGCAAATCGAGCACAAAATGAGGTTGGTTTTTAAAAAAAAAAAAAATCTCCCCCTTTTTTTGCTATTTTCTCATCTCTCCTCCCCCCCCCCCCCCCCTCCCCTCACCGACACCTTGTTTTTTAATAAGAATATTTGTGTAAGTAGGTATCTATAGAATGTATTTGCATACATAAATCAGTCCACAGTCGCTGCAAGTTAATGGGATTCAGTGAAGTAGGGAGCTGACTGTTTCAGAAGCTAGTCTGCCTCGCAGGTCAACTAGCTGATTTAGGCCTCGTCTCCATGGCAACCCTGCCTTGCATATGTAAAGTCTGAGCACTTTGGGACTTGTGCAGACACTCGGCAGCCCCTCACCCACCCTCGGTTAGTCATCGCAGGCACAAACAATAGACCAGAGGGGTTAACGTGAAGGTTCGGGCAAGTAACCATTTGCTAGCCGGATTCGACTCCTGCCGCCGAGTGGGAATTGTGGAGCGCTTCACACGCCTGCACAGCCCAGCCACTGACAAACATCCCAGGTTTACCACCCCTTCGCATCACCGTCTCTCTCTCCCCACCCACTCCCCCGCCCCATTCCAATCTCCTCTCTCAGCCAGAGGACCCAGGTTCGATCCCGACCTCAGGTGCCGTCTGTGTGGAGTTTGCACGTTCTTCCCGACCGAGTGGGTGCTCCAGTTCCTCCAGTTCCCCAACACGTGCGGGTTTTGTAGGTTAATTGGGTCCTGTAAAATTAAAGAGCAGTCCCGAGGTACTATCTATCTCGTTGGTGGTAGACAAAAATGCTGGAGAAACTCGGCGGGTGAGGCAGCATCTATGGAGCGAAGGAATAGGTGACGTTTCGGGTCGAGACACTGTTTCCTTCTTCGAAGGGTCCTCGACCCGAACCGGTCACCTATTCCTCTTTTCGCTCGAAAAAAAAAATAACGCTGCCTCACCCCTTTAGCTTCTCCTGCATTTTCACTCCCTCCCGCTTTTTCCAGCATCTGCAGTTCCTTCGAAACATCTACCTCATTGTGGTACTCAGACTATCTTTGATCATTCTTTACTGCATTTAACTTTGCACTAAACGTTATTTTCCCTTTTATCAATATCTGTACAGCTGTGGGTGGCGTGAGCGCAAACATATATAATCTTTTTTGTTCCTCGCTGTCTGGATACACGTAATAAATAATGCTTTTCACCGTGCCTATAAACTGAACTAAAGTAGGATGAATGGCTGCAGCATGGAATCGTGGCGAGGGCCTGCTTCAATGCTAATAAGTACCTTCGATCCTTCGATTTCAAATCTTGGATGCTTCAGATCCAGAATCCTTAAAAAGACGAACTTCAGATATATATGCCAAGACCTTCACACCCATGTGGTCCGTATTAAAACGGATCATTAATTGCGGACGGACTTCCAATAGAACGGGATATTGGTAGTTGAGAAGACCTATATCCAGGTGTGTATTGGAAGAACTGCAGGTGCTGGTTTAAAGCAAAGATAGACCCAAATAGCTGCGGTTGCAGGGAAAAGTAGACAATAGACAATAGGTGCAGGAGTAGGCCATTCGGCCCTTCAAGACAGCACCGCCATACAATGTGATCGTGGCTGATCATCCCCGATCAGTACCCCGTTCCTGCCTTCTCCCCATATCCCCTGACTCCGCTATTTTTAAGAGCCCCATCCAGTTATCTCTTGAAAGCATCCAGAGAACCCGCCTCCACCACCCTCTGAGGCAGAGAATTCCACAGACTCACCACTCTCTGCGAGAAAAAATGTTTCCTAGTCTCCGTTCTAATTGGCGTACTCCTTATTCTTAAACTGTGGCCCCTGGTTCTCGACTCCCCCAACATCGGGAACATGTTTCCTGCCTCTAGTGTGTCCAAGCCCTTAACAATCTTGTATGTTTCAATGAGATACCCTCTCATCCTTCTAAACTCCAGAGTGCGCAAGCCCAGCCGCTCTATTCTCTCAGCATATGACAGTCCCACCATCCCGGGAATTAACCTCGTAAACCTACGCTGCACTCCTGGGGAGGGGGTGGTTTGGGTGGGAAGGGACGAGCTGACCAGGGAGAGGCGGAGGGAACGGTCTCTGTGGAAAGCAGAAAGGAGTGGAGACAGGAAAGGAGATGGAGATGGGAATGTGGCCACATCCTAGACTCCTTCCAATTCCCCCCCCCCCCCCGGTCCAATCCCTCCCTACCTATGTCCAAGACACCTCACCGCCTCTTCGTCCCCTCAATGACTTCCGTTTTCCAGACCCCCACTCCCTCATCTTTACTATGGATGTCCAGGCTGGAGTCGAGGTACATGGAATTTGATATCAGTGGGACATGAACAAGCAGGAACCATGGGCCTGCCAGGACAGTGTCTTTTTCTAGGGTACGTCGAAAATTTCTGTCCCCCTTTACTCGCCTCCGCCTCGCAGAGCTGGTCCTTACCCTCAACAACTTCTCCTTCGCCTCCTCCCACGTCCTCCAAATCCAAGGCGTAGCTACGGGCCCTAGCTACGCCTGCCTCTTTGTAGGGTTCGTCGAACAATCCCAGTTCCGGGCACACCCTGGCCCTGTCTCGCTGAGTTACTCCAGCATTTTGTGTCTACCTTTGGTTTAAACCAGCACCTGCAGTTTTGAACCCTCCAACCTTCGACAAAGGACTGCCCATTGAACCACTGCTGATTTTTAATAAAAATGGGTCAACGCGTGACCTGGGAGATGAGCAATTAGCAGATACGAGAGGAGTAAATCACCCCAACTGAAGTAACACGGCTTTATGTGTCTAATCTTCAGTGTTCCTTTTTACACAGGATACCCTCTTTGGCAGACAGGCAGTCAGTGAGATAATTTTTTTGTTTAGTTTTAGAGATACAGCGCGGAAACGGGCCCTTTGGCCCACCGGGTCCGCACCGACCAGCGATCCCCGCACATTAACACTACCCTATACACACGGGGGGGGGGGGGGGGGGGGGGGGAGAATCTTAAATTTATACCAAGCCAATTAACCCTCAAACCTGCACGTCTTTGGAGCGTGGGAGGAAGCCAGGGCACCCGGAGAAAAACCCACGTGGTCACGGGAAGAACGTCGCAAACGTTCACAGACTCCGTGCAGTCGGCACCCGTGGTCGGGATCGAACCTGGGTCTCTGGCGCTGCCCGTGAGGCGGCAACTCTACCGCTGCGCCAACCTGCCGTCCAGACCCGTTCACGATTAGTCTCTCCACCCGAAACGTCGCCCATTCCTTCTCTCCAGAGATGCTGCCTCGCCCGCTGAGTTACTCCGGCGTTTTGTGTCTACCTTCGATTTCAACTAGCATCTGCAGTTCTTTCTTACACATTTAAGAAGCAGTTATGTGGACAGGACAGGTTTGGAGGGATAAGGGCCAAACGCAGGCAGGTGGGACCAGTGTAGCCTGAAGAAGGGTCTCGACCCCAAACGTCACCTATTCCTTTTCTCCAGAGATGCTGCCTGACCCGCTGAGTTGCTCCAGCGTTTTGAGTCCCTTCACGAGAGTGAAAAGCAGGCATTATCCGCAGTCTGAAACCTGACATCATGTTTCCTTTGCCCCATTTAAAATATGCCCTTAGAATTGGCATATGGGCATGTTGGCCGGTATGGGCAAGTTGGGCCGAAGGGCCTGTTTCCACACTGTATGACTCCATCTCAGTGGGCTGCTCTGTATATTCTGTACTGGGACGTACTTATGGATTGTGCGAATGCAAAGTGTTAGTCTTGCTGATCTGTACACAACGTAAAAGTCACTACACCTTGCGACAGGTGACAGTAAGGAAACTATAATTGCCATGCAAATGGCTTAATAGGAGATAGTAAGGTGCTAACATTGTCCCCCAGTGTGTGAAGGATGGAGGATTCAGACTGGAGATGAGACATTATCAGTATTTTAAGATTCATTTCCATCCGTAACTAAGTGTGAAGCAGCTTGCGATGATTTTTAGGCATGTGTGAATGATGTGTTTGTATTTTCTTTTTTTTTTTGCTATTTTGCTTGTGAAATTTCTGGTGGGATTACTTAGTGATGTGTGGTTGGTATGAGTTAGGCTCTGCATTATTCTGCTATTAAGATGGGTGGATGCCAATTTTTAAGGGCACATTTTAAATGGTGCAAAGGAAACGGTGGATGATGTCAGGCTTCAGACTGCAGAGAGCGCCGGCTTTTCACTCGGGTGAAGAGACCCAAAAACGCTGGAGTAACTCAGCGGGTCAGGCAGCATCTCTGGAGAGAAGGAATGGGTGACGTTTCGGGTCGAGACCCTTCTTCAGTCTGAGAGTCGGGGGGGGAGGGGGAAAGGGAGACGATGAGATATATACTGTGGAGAGATCGAGAACAAATGAAATATCGGAACAAATTCACTTATCACATAGAAACATAGAAAATAGGTGCAGAAGGAGGCCATTCGGTCCTTCGAGCCAGCACCGCTCGATTATGGCTGATCATCCAACTCAGTATCCTGTACCTGCCTTCTCTCCATACCCCCTGATCCCTTTAGCCACAAGGGCCACATCTAACTCCCTTTTAAATATAGCCAATGAACTGGCCTCAACTACCTTCTGTGGCAGAGAATTCCAGAGACTCACCACTCTCTGTGTGAAAAATGTTTTCCTCATCTCGGTCCTAAAGGAATTCCCCCTTATTCTTAGACTATGACCCCTTGTTCTGGACTTCCCCAACATCGGGAACAATCTTCCTGCATCTAGCCTGTCCAACCCCTTAAGAATTTTGTAAGTTTCTATAAGATCCCCCCCTCAATCTTCTAAATTCTAGTGAGTACAAGCCAAGTTTATCCAGTCTTTCCTCATATGAAAGTCCAGACATCCCAGGAATCAGTCTGGTGAACCTTCTCTGTACTCCCTCTATGGCAAGAATGTCTTTCCTCAGATTTGGAGACCAAAACTGTACGCAATACTCCAGGTGTGGCCTCACCAAGACCCTGTACAACTGCAGTAGAACCTCCCTGCTCCTATACTCAAATCCTTTTGCTATGAATGCCAGCATACCATTTGCTTTCTTCACAGCCTGCCGCACCTGCATGCCTACTTTCAATGACTGGTGTACCATGACACCCAGGTCTCGTTGCATCTCCCCTTTTCCTAATTGGCCACCATTCAGATAATAGTCTACTTTCCTGTTTTTGCCACCAAAGTGGATAACCTCACATTTATCCACATTATACTGCGTGTCACGTATCAGTAATGGCTCGATTGTGATCGTGCATTGCTTCAGCTGACGGGTTAGCACGCAACAAAAGCTCTTCACTGTACCTCGGTACACGTGACAATAGAATAAAACTGAAACGAATGAAAGATATGCAAAAAAAAGTAACAATGATAAAGGAAACAGGCCAGTGTTAGCTGTGGGCTGGGTTCAAACGAATGAGACACAATGAGACATGGAACTTGTTCAACAACTTGGGTGCGGGAGGGATGGAGAGAGATGGGGAAGCAAAGGTTACTTGAAGTCAATCTTCATACCGCTGGGGTGTAAGCTGCCGCGGCGAAATACGAGGTGGTGTTCCTCCATTTTGCGCTGGGCCTCACCCTGACAATGGAGGAGGCCCAGGATATTCTCGTGATGTGGGATCGATTACTGAGAGATAGCAGGTGGCCTGGATTCCACGTGAAATGAATGGTTCAACGCTTATATTTTCTCTGCAGCGATGCTTAGCATGTGATCAAATCGCCAGCGGGGGACAGACAATCAAATCTCGCCATTCCATCGTGTGTTTTCACGACATCAGGATGTTCCCTACTACTTGACAGCCAATGAAGCGGGGTCGTCGTTGTCACTTAGTGTAAATAATGGCCCCCGTCCCACTGTACGAGTTCATTCCAAGAGTTCTCCCGAGTTTGCCCCGATTCGAACTCGGAGATTTACGGTAACGGCCGCTCGTCGGTACTCGGGGCTCTCGTGGACATTTTTCAACATGTTGAAAAATCCACACCAGTCTTCCCGTGCTTACCTGCCGTTAGCGAGTTCTCCCGAGTACCTGCCGTTAGCATTACGAGCCGCTAAGAGACGTCCCCGAGCTCCGACGTACCCTCTACATTCATTCTCCGTGCTTACCACGAGTTTGATTTTTTTTAAACTCGGGAGAGCTCTTGGAATGAACTCGTACAGTGGGACAGGGGTATTAGTGTTTGGTTTTGTTGTACTCGGTGGGCCAAAGGGTCTATTTCTATCTTGTAGAAACAAGGAACTAGTGATGTATGTGGCGTAGCGGCAGAGCTGCTGCCTCTCAGCGTCAGACGCCTTGGTTCGATCGTGTCTATGGGTCCTTGCCTGCGCGGAGTTTGCACGCTCTCCCCGTGACCTGCCTGGGTTTTCTCCGAGATCCAGTCTGCGTTTGGTCTCGTCCACATCTTGAACAACGGATACAGTAGATGAGGTTGGTGTTTGTTAACCAGCCAAAGAAAATACCAAAAGTGCTGGAGAAACTCAGCGGGTGAGGCAGCATCTGTGGAGCGTAGGAAATAGTGGGTATTGGATTGTGTTGGTGTGCGGAGGTCGCTGGTCGGCGCGGACCCGCTGGGCCGAAGGGCCTGTTTCCGCGCTGTGTCTCTAAACTAAACTAAAAAACTAACACAGACGGGTCTTCTCCGGACAGGTCAGTGGCGCCGACCCACCCCTGACCCGTGAGGCCCCGCCCGTGACCTGCGAGGCTCCGCCCCTGACCCTGAAGCTCCACCCCTGACCCCAGAGGCCCCGCCCTGACCCATGAGGCCCCGCCCTGACCCATGAGGCCCCGCCCCTGACCCCGAAGCTCCACCCCTGACCCCGAAGCTCCGCCCCTGACCCACGAGGCCCCGCCCCTGACCAACGAGGCCTCACCCCTGACCCATGAGGCCCCGCCCCTGACCCCGAAGCTCCACCCCTGACCCACGAGGCCCCGCCCTGACCCAAGAGGCCCCGCCCTGACCCACGAGGCCCCGCCCCTGACCCATGAGGCCCCGCCCCTGACCCCGAAGCTCCACCCCTGACCCACGAGGCCCCGCCCTGACCCACGAGGCCCCGCCCCTGACCACGAGGCCCCGCCCCTGACCCCGAAGCTCCACCGCCCCTGACCCCGAAGCTCCGCCCCTGACCCACGAGGCCCCGCCCCTGACCCAACGAGGCCTCACCCCTGACCCACGAGGCCCCACCCCTGACCTCCGAGGCCCGCCCTGGACCCATGAGGCCCCGCCCCTGACCCACGAGGCCCCGCCCCTGACCCACGAGGCCCCACCCCTGACCTCGAGGCCCCGCCCCTGACCCATGAGGCCCCGCCCCTGACCCACGAGGCCCCGCCCCTGACCCACGAGGCCCCGCCCCTGACCCCGAGGCCCCGCCCCTGACCCACGAGGCCCCGCCCCTGACCCACGAGACTCCACCTCCGCCCTCGGTTTCTC
>CM069158.1:32350848-32358348 GCA_035221665.1 Okamejei kenojei | reverse complement strand
CCGGTGTTATTCATGTTGGTCGAGGGATTAGTCGATGAACGGGCTGCGGACGCTGGATTAAACCAAAGACAGGCACATAAAGCTGGAGTAATTCAGGAAAGGAATAGGTTCATAACAAGAGGATTTCAGTACAGGAGTAAAGAGGTTCTTCTGCAGTTGTATAGGGCTCTGGTGAGACCACATCTGGAGTATTGTGTACAGTTTTGGTCTCCTAATTTGAGGAAGGACATCCTTGTGATTGAGGCAGTGCAGCGTAGGTTCACGGGATTGATCCCTGGGATGGCGGGACTGTCATATGAGGCAAGGTTGAAAAGACTAGGCTTGTATTCACTGGAGTTTAGAAGGATGAGGGGGGATCTTATAGAAACATATACAATTATAAAAGGACTGGACAAGCTAGATGCAGGAAAAATGCTCCCCAATGTTGGGCGAGGAGAACCAGGGGCCACAGTCTTAGAATAAAGGGGAGGTCATTTAAGACTGAGGTGAGAAAAAAACTTTTTCACCCAGAGAGTTGTGAATTTATGGAATTCCCTGCCGCAGAGGGCAGTGGAGGCCAAGTCAATGGATGGATTTAAGAGAGAGTTGGATAGAGCTCTAGGGGCTAGTGGAGTCAAGGGATATGGGGAGAAGGCAGGCACGGGTTATTGATAGGGGACGATCAGCCATGATCACAATGAATGGCGGTGCTGGCTCGAAGGGCCGAATGGCTTCCTCCTGCACCTATTTTCTGTATTTCTATGTGTTGTTTTAGGGGTTTCTCCGTGCCCCCCCCCCACACTCCAAAGTCGTACAGGTTGGTTGGTTAATTGGCTTTGGTGAAAAAAAGAACATGATTTGTCTCTGGTGTGAAGGTTAGTGATAGTATATGAGGTGACCGCTGGAGGGGGCGAAGGGCCTGTTTCCACGCTGTATGTCTAAAGTTTAAAGTCTAAAGAAAAGGTTTCGAGCGACATGGACCACACACAGACAGAAGGGGCTAGCACAGGCAGATATTTTGTAGGTACACAAAAGGCTGGAGAAACTAAGGAGCGAAGGAGATAGGCGACGTTTCGGGTCGAAACGCTTCTTCAGACTGGTCAGGGATCAGGGAAACGAGAGATATAGACGGTGATGTGGAGAGATAAAGAACAATGAATGAAAGATATGCAAAAAAGTATCGATGATAAAGGGAACAAGCCATTGTAAGCTGTTTGTAGTGTGAAAATGAGAAGCTAGTGCGACTAGGGTGGGGGAGGGAGATAGAGATAGAGGGAATGCCAGGGCCCGAGGGCTGAGGAGGAGGTGGAAGGGGAGGAGACAGCAAGGGTTAACAGAATTGAGAAAATTCAATGTTCAAGCCCAGAGGATGCAGACTCCCCAATGCGGAATATGAGGTGCTGTTCCTCCAACTTGCGGTGTTGCTCACTCTGGCCGTGGAGGAGGCCCAGGACCGAGAGGTCGGATAACGGAATGGGAGGGGGAGTTGAAGTGCTGAGCCACCGGGGAGGTCGGGTTGGTTTTTGCGGACCGAGCGGAGGTGTATCGGCGAAACGATCGCCAAGCCTCCGCTTGGTCTCACCGATATAGATCATCTGGCAGAGATGATCTATATCGGTGCAGCGGATGCAGTAGATGAGGTTGGAGGAGGTGCCAGGTGAACCTCTGTCGACCTGGAAGGACTGCTTGGGTCCCTGAAAAGGAGTGGAGGGGGGAGTGAAGGGACAAGTGTTGCATTTTTCTTGCGTTTGCAAGGGAAAGTGCCCGGGGAAGGAGTAGAGCGGGGAGGGAAGGGAAGAATTGACAAGGAGTTGCGGAGGGAGCGGTCTTTGCGGAAGGATCAGACGGGGGAGATGGGAAGATGTGGCGGGTGGAGGGGTCACGTTGGAGGTGGCAAAACTGGCGGAGGACTATGTGTTGTATTTGCCGGCTGGTGGGGTGAAAGGTGAGGACCAGGGGGACCTTGTTGCGAGTGGGGGAATGGGGAGAGAGGGCAGTGTTGCGGGGTATGGAGGAGACCCTGGTGCGAGCCTCATCTATAGTGGGGGAGGGGAATCCCCGTTCTCTGATATTTTGTAGTTATGGGCAAGATGGGCCGAAGGGCCTGTTTCCGTACTGCATGAATCAGTGACCAACGATGTGTAGGAAGGAACTGCAGGCGCTGGTTTACACCGAAGACAGACACAAAATGCTGGAGTAACTCAGCGGGACAGGCAGCGTCTCTGGAGAGCAGGAATGGGTGACGTTTCGGGTCGAGACCCTTCTTCAGACTGAAAGTCACGACCCGAAACGTCACCTATGCCTTCTCTCCAGAGACGCTGCCTGACCCGCTGAGTTACTCCTCCAATATTGTTCCTCCATCTTCGACAACAACTGGATGTCAGCCCAGCTTGGTTGACAGGGGTTAGACACAAAAAGCTGGAGGATCTCAATAGACAATAGGTGCAGGAGTAGAGGCCATTTGGCCCTTCGAGCCAGCACCGCCATTCACTGTGATCATGGCTGATCATCCCCAATCAGTTCCCCGTTCCTGCCTTCTCCCCATATCCCCTGACTCCGCTATCTTTAAGAGCCCTATCTAGCTCGCTCTTGAAAGCATCCAGAGAACCGGCCTCTGAGGCAGAGAATTCCACAGACTCACCATTTTCTCTGTGAGAAAAAGTGTTTCCTCGTCTCCGTTCTAAATGGCGGCAGGTCAGGCAGCGTCTCTGGGGAAATGTTTTGGACGGAGCTGCGTTGCACGGGCAGGCCTCAGCCGGCCGCACTGGCCCCTTCGCCCTGCGTCTGCTCAGCCGTCCGTCCGTGAGCAGCCCCGTGGGTGCATTCGTCAGAAGCTTGGCTCAATCCACTGGCTCCGAGAGCTCTCCTGCGCCCACAACTCCATCTCCCTTGGATCTCTCATTTTCACACCTTACCCCTCCTTATCTCAGTGTCTCCCTCTCCCCCGACACTCAGTCTGAAGAAGGGTCTCGGCCCGAGACGTCACCCGTTGCTTCTCCCCAGAGACGCTGCCCGTCCCGCTGAGTTACGCCAGCGTTGTATCTGTGTCTGTCTGTGGTATTAGTCACTTGTACGAGGTACGACAACATTCTTCTTTGTGTCGAGTTCAGTTCGAGTATCACTAAATATCAGCACTTAGAGTTGCTGCCTCACAAGCGCCAGAGACCCGGGGATCGAATCCTGACTACGGAGCGCTGTCTGCGGAGTTTGCACGACTCTCCACCCCACCCGTGACCTGCGTGGGTTTTCTCCGGGCGCTCCGGTTTCCTCCCGCACTCCAAGCCAGTTAAACTGCGGGTTTGCAGCTTAACTGGCTTGGCGTAAATGTGAAATTGTCCCTAGTGCGTGTAGGACAGTGTTGGTGTGCGGGGATCGCTGGTCGGTGCGGACTCGATGGGCCGAAGGGCCCGTTTCCACACTGCATCTCTCCAAAGAAAAGAGGCATCAACAGCATTGAAAATAGGTGCAGGAGGAGGCCATTCGGCCCTTCAAGCCAGCACCGCCATTCATTGTGATCCTGGCTGATCGTCCTCTATCAATAACCCTAGCCTCGCTTCTCCCCATATCCCTTAATTCCGTTAGCCCCAAGAGCTAAATCTAACTCTCTCATGAAAACATCCAGCGAATTGGCCTCCACTGCCTTCTGTGGCAGAGAACTCCACAGATTCACAACTCGCTGGGTGAAAAGATTTTTCCTCATCTCAGTCCTAAATCTCCTTTTTCCTCCTACCCCCTTATTCTTAAACTGTGACCACTGGTTCTGGACTCCCCCAACATGGGGAACATTTTTCCTGCATCTAGCCTGTCCAATCCCTTAAAAGTTTCATCTGTTTCTATAAGATCCCCTCTCATCCTTCTAAATCCCAGCGAATACGAGCCCAGTTGATCCATTCTCTGAATATTGATAGGCCACCTGGGGTACAGTACAAGTGCTTAGCAGTAGTGTCCTGAGGCAGTGTATAGAGTCACATGCTTGGTACCATTTGCAAGTCCCGGGCGTTAACCACAACCATATAACAATGACAGCACGGAAACAGGCCCTCTCGGCCCTTCTAGTCCGTGCCAGACACTTACTCTCCCCTGGTTTTTTTTTTTTTTTTCCCATCAATACCTGCACACAGACCATAACCCTCCATTCCCTTCCCGTCCATATACCAAACCCAATTTATTTTTTAAACGATGAAATCGAACCTGCCTCCACCACTTCCACTGGAAGCTCATTCCCCACAGCCACCACCCTCTGAGTAAAGAAGTTCCCCCTCACGTTACCCCTAAACCTCTGTCCCTTAATTCTCAAATCAATGTTTGAATCTCCCTTTTTCCCTCAATGGGAGAAGCTTTATCCCCGTCAACTCTGTTCTAGCCCTTTCATCATTTTAAAGACCGCTATCAAGTCCCCCCTTAACCTTTAGCGATCCAAAGAATAAAGACCTAACTTGTTCCACCTTTCTCTGTAACTTCGGTTAACTTTGTTGTAACGTGCGCAGGCGAGGAGCTGCGATGGTCACGAGGCAGCTCCAACGCATCTGGAGGTCTCGACCCGAAACGTCGGCCATTCCTTCTCTCCAGGGATGCCGCCAGTCCTGCCCCGCTGAGTAGCTCCAGCATTTGGTGTGGGTCTCAGCGTCTCCCTGACCGCTGCGCTGTCACCCGCCCGGGGGTGGGGGGGGGGACCGGAGCCAAGCGGCTTGCGTTGAGAGCGCGCTCAGCTCTCGGCCCACCGCTGGGCCACACGGGGAGATGCACATGGCCGGGCACCAGAGCGTCAGTGTGGTCTGCTCTACCGAGCGGCCTCATGGAGCAGAGACAAGGAGACACTTAGTCAAAGCGTCAGCCAGAGTTAAACCACCATCGGTGGATTTGTTGTGGATTTGGGTCTCACCGTCAGAATAAACTGAATTCTTCAGAATCGTGCAAAATTATCTAATTAAACATTTCACATCTCTCTATCTCTCTCTCCCTTCCCCTCTATCCCCCTGTCCCCTCTATCCCTCTGTTTTTATATGTTTTTGTTATTCTGTTTTGTGCTGCAAGTGAGAATTTCATTTTTCCATCATCTGGGACATATTACAATAAAAAAACACTCTTTTGCCTTGATTCTCTCCCTTCCCCCCCCTTCCCCTCCCCCCCTCCCCCCTCCCCCCCTCTCTTCTCACTCTCTCTCCTCTCCCTCTATCTCTCTCCCCTCCCTCTCCTCTCCCCCTCTCTCCCCCTTCCCCTACCCCCTTTCTCTCCTCTTCCCCTCCCCGCCTCTCTCTCTCTCCCTCCTCCCCCCTCTCTCTTCTCTCCCTCTCCCCTCCTTCTCTCACCTCCCCCCCTCCTCTCTCTCCCCTCCTCTCCCCTCCCTCCTCCTCTCACCCTCCCCCTCCCCCCCCTCTCTCTCTTCTCCCTCATCTCTCTCCCCCCTCCCCAAACTCCCCTGTCCTCCTCCACTCTCCCCCCCTCCCCCTCTCTCTCCCCCATCCGCCCTAACCCCTCTCTCCCCCTCTTCCCCCTCTCGTTCTCCCTCTCCCTCTCTCCCCCTCTCTCCCTCTCAAACCCCCTCCCCCCCTCTCTCTCCCGCCATCCCCCATACCCCTCTCTCCCCCTCCCCTCTTCCCTCCTCACCTCTCTCCCCTCCGCCTCCCCTACCCCTCTCTCTCCCTTCTCCCTCGCCCCCCCCTCCCTCCCTCCTCTCTCTCTCCTCTCTCTCTCTCACATCCTCCCCTCCCCTCACTCTCATCATTCTATTTCAGTCTGTCTCCTCCCTCCATCTCCCACCTCTGCTCCTTATCTTTCTCTCCCAAACCCGCCCAGGCCGCCACCTCTTTTTGTCTCCCCAACTGCGTTTTTGCTTTTATTTTATTTTCCATCTCCCGCTACCTCTCTCTGAATATCCCTCAGTCAAATTTAATTGCTCTGTGAATCTTTCTAAGATGAATTTCAGTAGCATGTTCAGTTCCCGACGAATGCCTGCTCAATAAACCATGAGAAATGCACTGAATTCCCAGTTGACACACACATGTGTGGTGGCGTGTGCTGTGTGTGTGCATGTGTGTGTGTGCGTGTGTCAGTATATTTGTGTGCATGCCCGTTACTGTGTGGATATGTGTGTTATTTTTTGTGTACATAAGCATGCATATACTGTGTGTGTGTGTGGATATAATATATATATGCACGTGTGTATATGTGTGGTGCTGTGTGAATATGTGTGTGTGTTGTGTGCGTGTGTGCCGTGTGCGTGATCGTGTGTGTGTGTGCGTGTTCGTGTTGCGTGAGCGTGTGGCGTGAGCGTGTGCGGAGTGTGTGTTTGTGTGAGTGTGTGTGTGTGCCGTGTTGTTGTGGGTGTGTGTGTGTGTGTGTTTGTGTGTGTGTGTGCGCGTGTGTGCGTGCGTGCGTGTGTGTTGTGTGTGCGTGGCTTGTGTGTGCGTGCGTGGCGTGCGTGCAGTGTGTGTGTGAGAGTGTGTGTTGTGTGTGTGTGTGAGAGTGTGTGTGTGTGTGTGTGTGTGTGTGTGCGTGTGTGTGTGTGCGTGTGCGTGTGCGTGAGCGTGTGCGTGAGCGTGTGCGTGCGTGTGTGTGTGCGTGTGAAGTGGTGTGTGTGTGTGTGTGTGAGAGTGTGTGGTGTGTGTGTGTGGTGGTGAGAGTGTGTCCTGTGTGTGCGTGTGTGTAGTGCGTGTGTGTGTGTGTGTGTGCTTGTGTGTGTGTGTGTGCGCGTGTGTGTGGCGGTTTTTGGGGGGGGTTGTGTGTGTGTTGCGCGTGGTGTGGAGTTGTGTGAGTGTGTGCGTGAGTGTGATGTTGTGTTGAGTGGTGAGTGTCTGCGTGGTGTGTGAGTGTGTTGCGTGGTGTTTGTGTGTGCGTGTGTGTGTGAGAGAGTGTGTGTGTGTGTGTGTGTGTGTGAGAGTGTGTGTGTGTGGTGTGTGTGTGTGTGTGAGAGTGTGTGTACTGTGGTGTGTGTGTTTGTGTGAGTAGTGTGTGTGTGTGTGTGTGTGAGTGTGTGTGCGTGTGTGTGTGTGTGGTGTGTGTTTGGGTGTGTGTGGTGTGTGTGTGTGAGGAGTGTGTGTGTGTGTTGAGTGTGTGTGCGTGGTGTGTGTGTGGTGCGAGTGTGTGGGGTTTTGTGTGTGTGAGAGAGTGGTGTGTGTGTGAGTGTTGTTGTGTGTGTGTGTGTGTGGTGTGTGTTTGAGAGAGTGTGTGTGTGTGTGAGTGTGTGTGTGTGTGTTGTGAGTGTGTGTGCGTGCGTGCGTGTGTGTGTGTTGTGTGTGTTTGTGTGTGTTACTGTGTGGTGAGTGTGAGACGTGTGTGTGTGTGGTGTTTGAGTGAGTGTGTGTTAGCGTGTGTTCGTTCTTGTGTTCGTGGTTGAGTGAGTGTTTGAGATTTTATATATATTTTTTTCTGTGTTATTGTGTTTTGTTTGTCGTTCGTGTTATGCGTGTGTGTGTGTTGTTTTTGATTTTGTTTTTTATTGAGTTCTTTCTTTTTTCTTTTATCTATTATCTTCTTTTTGGTGTGTTAGTTATTTATATATATATATATATTTTTTATATT
>CM069158.1:32285496-32350348 GCA_035221665.1 Okamejei kenojei | reverse complement strand
GCATAGAGAGATAGTATTTACCACATTATTGAGTACACGGAAACCGTATTTTATTTGAAAAACCCCGCCAAGAAACTTGCTGATCTGCGCATGCGCAGTAGACCGATGCAAAGGCGACTGTCTGCTGCCTTAGCCCCGCTGTCATTGACGGCTTCAGGCAGCGCTTGACAGGCACGTGGTGGGCTGCACGAGCTTCCGTGTTACAGCATGCGGGAGGAAGGCACGGAGCGAATGATGCCTACTAAGAGGATAAGGTCTTGATTACGTAGGCAATAATTCTCCCATGCCTTTACTATTTAAATTTAGACATTACTATGTTATAATTTTAGTCAGGGTGAAGTGCAGTGCCTACCTGACCTACCTGACGGCACGTGCCTGGTTCGACCGGTTTGTTTTCAGCATTAGGGGAGGGGGGGGAGATGTTCGATTTAGGTGGCGGTCTCAGCGCCATCTTGCCTGCATCTAATTCTCTGTCTCTGTGCAGTGATCTGTCGCAGAGTGATTCCCTACGTGAATGATTTCTGGTTGTACATGACCGCTCTCACAGCGCAGCTACAGAAGCAGGCGGCGGATGAAGAACCCTAACGCTTCCTACTTCAAAATTAGTCTCCTCATAATACCAAGTACAGAGAAGGAAAATATGGAGCAGCACGTTTAATTTGGGGGAGATCGCTCAATAACGACAAGGGTGGTGGGTTGCATGGAACAACGCTTGCAGTGCAGGTTAGGCTCGAGGCTGGGACTATCCCAACGTTTTAAAGAAACCACTTAGCCAGGTACATGGATTAGAACAGGTTTGGGAGGGATATGGACCAAAACGCGGGGCATGTGGACTAAGTGTAGCTGGGACATTGGTGGCCGGTGTGGGCAAGTTGGGCCGAAGGGCCTGTTTCCACGCTGTATCACTCTATCTTAAAATTACATGTTTAATACCCTGGTAGAGGCGCTTACTCGTGGCGCAGGAACCCGGGTTCGATCCTGAATACTGGGTGCGGCGTGTTGCACGCTATCCCCGTGACACGTGGGTTTTTCCGTGTGCTCTGGTTTCCTCCCACACTCCAGAGGCGTGCAGGTTTGTAGGTTAATTGGCTTTCTGATTAATGGACCCTGGTGTGTTGGTGGGTAACGTACACCTATTGTGAACGGTTTGTGACCAATGGTACGGCGCGGGCTTGTGTGGTCTATACTAGATGGGGGGGGAGGATAGGGAATTTTGGGGGCTTAAGGGGGGGGGGGAGGAGTTTTTTTGGTGTGGAACGACAAATAGTTCAGAAAGGCAGGGGATTTTGGTTGGAGGAGCTGAGGATCTTGACGTTAGGGTAGGAATGAGTGGAGGGAGGGGAAAATTAAGGGGGAGGGGAAGGGGGGGGGGCGACGGTGTGTTGGGGGGGGGATATGGGAATGTATGCGGGTGCATGGAACAAGCAGCATGTCAGAGGTAGTTGAGGCAGGTTAACTCTGGCAATGTTTAAGAAACATTTAAGTAAGTAGTACGTTTATTGCCAAGTATTCACATACAAGGAATTGGCCTTGGTGCTCCGCCACAAGTAGCACCTGAATACAGAGTGACAGTTATGAATGATCAGAAAACACTAAACATTAATATAATAAGACCATTAATGATAAAACTCCATTTGGATCAAAGCCATTGTGAACCAACACAATACCAGCATCAAAGGGGAGGTTACAGATTTCTGGCTGTATTGGAGTAGAGCTACTTACTCGTGGATAAAAGCTGTTTTTATGTCTGGGCTGTGGCAGCTTTGACAGTCCGGAGTCGCCTTCCAGAGGGAAATGATTCAAAGAGTTTGTGGCCAGGGTGAGAGGGGTCAGAGATGATCTTGCCGCTCGCTTCCTGCCTTGCGTGTACAGTTTCATCAATGGAGGGGGGGTAGGTTGCATTTAGACACGGTAATGATAGGACAGGTTTAGAGGGATATGGGCAGACGCAGGCAGGTGGGGACCAGTGTGGATGGGGCATGTAGTGTTTGACTTGGACCACAAGGGTCGATATCCGGGCCTCTGGGAATCTGCGCTAGCATGAAAGGGATGGGGCAGTAACTGCGGAAAATGTCGCTGGGCCGCGGCTTGCATTGCCAGGCAGTGACGTCCGCTTCCCGTGCCTGTCTTGCAGGTGTCTGCGTGGACCTGTCAGCCGCCCCACTGAGGGTCGCGCTCGCTGGACGTGCTGAGACCGCCCGCACAAGAGGTGGCGATGGACTACCAGTATGCTGGCGAGAGCCCCTCCATGATGCTCAACAACCTCCACGCTCTGCGATGCCTCTTGAGGTCGACGTCCGTAACTTCCACTCAGAACACCGCTGCCTGGTGAGGCCCGACTCCACTACACGTCCACAGCCAGGCTCTTCATTTTATGTTCATTGTAGTTCATATGTCATGCTTGTTCCCAGTGGTTGCAACTGGTCCATAAAAGTTCTCGAGGGTGGAATTCGGCCATTTGGAGCCCATCAAAGCCTACTCCGCCATTCAATCTTGGCTGATCTATCTTTCCCTCCAAAAAAAACCCCCAATGCTCCTGCCTTCTCCCCATAATCCCTGACACCTCGTGTACCAATAAGAATCTATTCTTTCTCTGCCTTAAAAATATCTGCGATCTTCCGCCTTTTAAGAATACCAATGACTGAGGCCTCCACAGCCGTCTGAGGCAATAACTGTGTGCAGAGGTGCGAAGTGCGAGCCACTCACGTGAAATAGCTATCCCACATATTGTCCACGAGTCGAGCATTTGCCACACCCAAGCACGCCCCCGATTAGTGAGTGTATAGAAAAGGCCCACTGAGCCGCATGCAGAGGCGCCCATGTTTACCAGCCCCGTGCTCTAGTTGCTGTGAGCGGTGCCCTGACCCAGGCGAGCCCCAGCTGCTGATGGGCATCTAAGCCGTCGGCCCTTCCTTGGACGATTGTGGAAGTCGTCCGGTGAACAGGTCACGGTTTGGCGCTGCGGTTGTTAGTTGCTGACTGACAGCGAATGCAGCGCCATGGACCCGGAGTTCCGATCCCGATACGGCGTGGCTGTCTGCACAAGAGGTTTGCACGTTCTCACCCGTGACCTGGTGGGTTTTCTCCGAGGTCTTCGGTTTCCTCCCACACTCCAAAGACGTGCAGGTTTGTAGGTAATTGGTTGGTAAATGTAAAATTGTCCCTAGTGATGTAGGATAGTGTTAGTGTCGGGGGATCGCTGGTCTGGGATGGACCCAGTGAGGTACGAAGGGCCTGTTATCTCTAAAGTCTAAAGACTGCTGCTCAGCGGCTGCCCTGAGGCTGCGGTCAGTTGTACATGTTAGGGGCTTCTCATCCTTTGCAAGTCTTCAAAAGTTGACCCCTTGCTTTTCTTTGTGAAGGAATCCAAAACAGAAGAGGCCTGCGATGAAGCTTCCGGGATATCAGCGCCATGTCCGAAATGAAGGTAATGAATTGTGGGGCAGAGTGCGTTCGGGAGGAACTGCAGATGCTGGTTTACAACGTAGAGGGACACAAAATGCCAGGAGTAACTCAGCGGGACCGGCAGCGTCTCTGAGAAAAGGGAATGGGTGGCGTTCTTAAAGTCGGAGACTTTATTCAGGACTGATGTGGGATGAGGGAGATAAAGATAAGGAACTGTGAAACAGGGCAAAGGGGATGGAAAACTCAAGGAGAAGTGTAGAACAAACAGAGTATTGTTAGGACAATAATATGCTGGAATAAAGGGCTGTCCCACTTGGCGTTTATTTTTGAGCGACTGCCGGCATTCATTGACTGAGTTATCAGGTCACGAAAAGTCGAGGTGTGCTACGATGTAATGACGCGCGGTGTCTCCTCAGTGTGGCACATTTTTTTGTCACTGCAGGATTTGAAATTGTTCAAAATCTTTCGGCGACCCTGATACGCCAAGGGGGACAGTGCGCCCTTAAACCTCAGCGGGTCAAGCAGCATATCTGGGATGAGAAGAATGAGTTGCTGCTTGACCGCCTGAGTTTCTCCAGCGGTTGTGTGTATACCTTTCGATTTCACCAGATCTGCACTTTATTCCTTATTTGATCATGGTTACAAATTGTCAGGGCAGAAGTGTGTTACAGATCTCGGGACGATGTGCCTTAGCCTGTGACCATAAACGGAATTTCTGGGTTGAGCCAAACCCCCAATACCCAGTGGTGTCCCGATCGCTCGTACTTTTGATCGATCGAGCAACTCCGCAGCAGCGTAGGCTTTGGGCTGCTTGGTTAACGCTGCTTATGGGGAAATCAAATGCTGCTATAACTCATGAACCCTTGACTGTTCTATGTTATGGCCTATTTTACCAAGACAATAAAGGGAAAGGACCGAGGTGATGTTTTCACTTTGAGACCCTCAGTCTGAAGAAGGGTGGGTTTTGACCTGAACGGTCACTGTTCCTTTTCTCCAGAGATGCTGCCTGACTCGTTGAGTTACTCATGATTATCTTGTGTTCTATCTTTGGTGGTACAACCAACATCTGCAGTTCCTTCCTCCACAAGCTTTGCCTTTGTTAGAGACTGTGTAGGATGGAATGCAGGTGCTGGTTCCAACCGAAGATAGGACACCAAATGCTGGAGCAACCCAGCGGGACAGGGACAACGTTCTGAGGAAGGGTCTCGGACCCGAAAAAGTCGCCATTTCCATCTCTCCGGAGATGCTGCCTGTCACGCTGAGTTACTCCCTGTGTCTATTTTGTTGATCCTGTCTCTTGCCCGGTCCCCACAGGGAAAGGCGCGCTCTGTGCCTGTGGGAGGTCTCGGATGGGAGTCAGAACTAAGCCCTTGCCCTTGGCTCTGCAGTTTACCAGTGGAGGGCAGCACCATGTTCGTGGTGCTGACGTGCCGCCTTGTGGCACTGGATACAGACTCTCGCTGGTGAAGAAGAAATTAGTTACAGGTAAACATCTACTCTGAGGGATGACGTTTGAGAAAACTACACTCGACTGGTCACACGGACAGGAAATGTTCAGTCGGATGTGGGTCAGTAGACGTTGGTGAGGACACATTTACAGTATTGTGTTCAGGACAGAAGAAGCGTCATCAACCATTCTTCTCTCCAGAGATGCTGCCTGTCCACAGGTGATTCTCGATTAAGACAATAGACAATAGGTGCAGGAGTAGGCCATTCGGCCCTCCTCGAGCCAGCATGCCATTCTATGTGATCTTGGCTGATCATCCCAACAGTACCCCGTTTCCTGCACCCAGAGAGTTGTGAATTGTGGATATTCCCTGCCACAGAAGGCAGTTGAGGCATTTCACTGGAATGTTATGATAAGAGTTAGATATCGGCTATTAGGGTTAACTGGAATCATGGGATGTGGGGAGGAAATGGCAGGAACGGGGTACTTGATTGTGGATGATCAGCCATGATCTTATTGAATGGCAGTGCTTAGCTTGATGGGGCTCCCGAAATGGATGGCCTCTCCGTGCACCCATTTTACTATGTTTTTAGTACACCTCCTACATTCTATCCATTTTTTAAATCTATATAAAGGCTCTCTCGTCCTGGATCCCATGTGATCCAAAAACATCAAGGTCCTACCATGAGGCAGCTGATCGAAAGCCTTGATAATAGTTCATGTAGAGTTAGACAATGTCACTTAAACTCCTCAGCACGGACACTTAACATTTAAAACTGAGAAAACAGCCATGTGGTCAAGGGAGAACGTCACACTCCGTCAGACAGCGCCCGTAGTCAGGATCGAACCTGGGTATCTGGCGCTGTTGAGGCAGCAGCTCATACCGCTGCGCCACCGTGCCCCTCGCGCGCCAGTTGGCTTTGGTTAGATTGACGGTAGAATCTACAATGGTTCCTACCCACCGCCTGACGTACTGCTCACGGCTTGCAGGTTGCCAGGATTTCCTCGTGGCCTTTCTGAAATAAAGATGCAACATAAGCCGCCCTCGTTGTGGCCCAGCGTCTCACCTGTGGCTATCTATTTTCCTCCATTTCCATGCACATATGTCCATAGA
Source organism: Okamejei kenojei (assembly GCA_035221665.1). Lineage (NCBI taxonomy): Eukaryota > Metazoa > Chordata > Chondrichthyes > Rajiformes > Rajidae > Okamejei > Okamejei kenojei. Next base: position 32,344,382 of record CM069158.1, on the reverse strand, counting down.
TCGGGTCATAGACTGATTCAGCGTGGAAAACAGGCACTTCAGCCACAACATGCACCACGGCCAACATGTCCCGAGCTACACATCTTGCCCGCCTGCGTATGAGGCCATCTCTCTCCCAAACCTGTCCTGTCCTTATACCTGTCTAAATGTTTCTTACACGATGGGATAGTCCCAGGCCTCAACTACCTCCTGTGGCACTGGTCCCACACCCCCCTCCACCCACGCCTGAAAAAGTTACCCCACAGTTCTTGTATCGTTGTTCCTCCCTCCCCTCTAACTTTGTGTGTTCTGGTTTCCCTCTCTAGGCAAATACTTTGGCAGGCTGCTAGAGCGCGGGAGTTCTTCATGTCGCAGTCGTGTGTTCATTCACCGTGTGTCCATCTGGGAGTGGTGTTGCCATGATCTCTTTGGAGAGATCTACGTTCCCTGTGGCCAGGGCCATCCAGCCGTCAGCTCAGCGGAATCAATTCCTCAACACCTCCCGAGTCCGATTCCTGGAAGGGCTGAACAAAGTTTGTCGTTTCTCTCTTTTCCCCCTTCTCGCTTCCCCTGAGGTTTTTCCAGTGGCTCACTTTTGTCGCCTACCCGTTCCCAGAATGCCTGTAAACCCCACACCGCAGACCCAGGAGGCTCAGATTCACGGCCTGAACGTTATCCTTCAGCCTCTCCCCCCCCCGGTGTGCTCCCGTCCTCTCCTCCCCTCTCGGCTACCACACACACCACACACTCACAGAAACAACAGGTCAGCGAGCTTCCAGCTGTTGCCGACTCTGCTGGCTTTTTAAGCTTGGAGGAGGATGTTCCGATTCTTTGATCGATGACTGCGGAATTTCGAAAAGAAGCGGGTCTGCCTGCGTTGCGATGTTTCTGAAGGTGGTCCTGAATCCAGCTCTCACTGCCAGCCATGGCACGGACTTGGTCATTCCAGCAGGAACGCCAGAGCAACATGACCCTTCACCCCCCCCCCATTTCTCCACCCCCGCCTTGCCGCGGTGGCCTGAACGAACCGTTCCCAAGCTCAGCTCACCCCCACAGAGGAAACGGCTCTAAGGTCCGAGCTGGGTGACTTGGGAGGAGAGGACAACGTGTGTGTTGCAGTGGCGTTTTCAAGCACTGAAGTACGAATCTCTTGGGAATAATCTGAAGGCAAACTCCCAAAAGACATGACAAAGTCACACCTTTTGGGGCCTGTAGGCTGCTGCCTCTTCTGCTGTCTTTTTTTCAGCAATGATTTGGGATGTCCTAGGATTTCCAGGAGGCCCAAGCTCCCACCCTTGTCCACTGGAGGTCTTTGGCCAGCACAATGCGGGGGGGGGGAGGGGGGGGTGGTTTATTTTCATTTGCCCTTTTGTAACGAGGTGCCGTATTTTGTATGAGTGGAATTGCCGACACTGGACTTTTTCCTGGTCGTTCCGTCTCGTCATCTCTCCGTCAGATCACCTCATCATTCCAACCTCCCGGAGATGTCCCCGCCTGGGGCTAATTGGAAGAGCAACAGGATTTCTGATCAGCACAATATAGTCTCCATATTTGTGACCTCACTCACCATTATTTTTGGAACTGATAAATGGGACCCATTCAAACGGAGGAGGAAGTCTTTATAATATTTCGTTATCCTTGTGATTTTGCCCCCTGGCTGTCACTGGCGATTCTCAATGTTCATTGAGGATGAAGAATGTATAAAATTTTATTTTTTGCACTGTGTATGTGTTGGGTTACCAGGGTATTTGGGGGGGGGGTGAGCACTGGTCGGCCCATATCTTGCACTGTTCTCTGGACTTGCTGCATTCTGCATTAAAGCACGTGTGCAAATGGGTACGCAGACAGTTTGAAAACTGCACTTTAAGAGCTGCATGTTTCCCTGAATGCCGTGTGTGATTGTGGGGGAGAGATTTGAATGGTTGGATAACTTGGACGTTCTAGCCAGCCTTAGATCGACGGGAAATGCTGGAGTAACTCAGCGGGACAGGCAGCATCTCTGGATAGAAGGAATGGATTGTGCGCTCACAGACACTTTCACACGCACTCACACACACACACTCACACTCACACTCAGTCCCTTCTTCAACCTGAAGAAGGATCTCGACCCAAAACGTCACCCACTCCCTCTCCAGAGATGCTGCCTGTCCCGCTGAGTTACTCCAGCATTTTGTGTCTATCTACGGTGTAAACCAGCATCTGCAGTTCCTCCCTACGCAAGGATTTAGCCTTTTTCTGATTGTACGTCGGGGAGGAGCCAGTGGAAAGCTGAGGATTGGTTGACAATGGTGTTTTGCCCTTCTCTCTCCCGATGACTGCCTGTCCCAGGAGGTTTTTGCACAGTTCAATAAAAATTGGATAGAATGGTACAAAACGGGTTGGGGTGTCCCAATGTAGAACGCCAACCTATGGATTAATCCCAGCCACGGTTCAGAGTTGATTTGTGGCATTGATGAAGGGGGAAAGGGAGAATCATTGCGGCGTGGACACAAAAAGCTGGAGTAACTCAAAGGGTCAGACGGCATCTCTGCAGAAACGGAATAGTTGACCTTTCAGGTCGTGACCCTTCTTTAGACTCGACCCGACTTGGTGAGTGAAGAAGGGTCTCGACCCGAAACGTCACCCATTCCTACTCTCCAGAGATGCCGTCTGACCCGCTGGGTTCCTCCAGCCCTTTGTGTCTTTCTTCGGTTTAAGCTAGCATCTGCAGTTGCTTTCTGCACAGAATCGTTGAGGGCCCTCGCCAAGGGGGTGTCAATTCTCCCAACGGGTGTGGCACAGCTCTCCCACCCCACACCCCTTGCCCTCTCTCCTATGCAGGGACCGGCGAGGTTCAACTAATCATTGATCCATGGTCTTGAAAAGAAAAGCCAATTCTACGCCACGAAAGTAAAGGCAAGCTAACTTTCTGAGACATCGTCGCAAAAGATTTGGGATCAGGATGTTAATGCAGCCAGGGTACGTTGCGTGTTGGGTAAGTTACCCCATGACTGACTGTATCTGGAAAATTATTCATCATTATGAAAACCATGAAGTGTATATACACCTGAGATTACCCAGGATTTCTTGACAGAATGAGTCTTTATGTGGGTGGTTGTGTCCGTTTTTTTTAAAATTTTTGCTTCTGATTCCATTGCGGAGTCCCTCTAACATTCCCCCTCCAGAGTCCCAATGGGTTGAGGGCTCTAACCCTAAGGTGCCCCGAAGTGTCCCTCTCATTGGGTTGTTTTAACCCTGAATGTTGATGGTGTTTGACCTTCCGAGGTGTGGTTTGTGTTTGCACACTGAACCAAGCAATAAACATGACTCCAAAAATACTGTCTGGTTCTGTTTTATTCTCCCGAGGAGGCAGCGAGAGATGCTGGTACTAAATCTACGTCATCCCACTTGCTCATCCACTCTGCACACACCAGGAGCAATTTGCAAAAGCCAATTAAACTTACGAACCCGATTGTGTACAGTTTTGGTCTCCTAATCTGAGGAAAGACATTGTTGCCATAGAGGGAGTACAGAGAAGGTTCACCAGACTGATTCCTGGGATGGCAGGACTTTCATATGAAGAAAGACTGGACAGACTCGGCTTGTACTCGCTAGAAGTTAGAAGATTGAGGGGGGGATCTTATAGAAACCAACAAAATTCTTAAGGGGTTGGACAAGCTAGATGCAGAAAGATTGTTTCCGATGTTGGGGAACTTGGGACATTCCAGAAACAAGGGGTCACGTTTAAGGATCAAGGGGGAAGTCCAGAACAAGGGGTAACAGTTTAAGGTTAAGGGCGTGAAGAAGTAAGGGGTCACAGGTTAAGGATATGGACTAAGGGGGAAGTCTTTTTGGACTGAGATGAGAAAAACATTTTTCACACCGAGAGTGGTGAATCTGTGGAATTCTCTGCCACAGAAGGTAGTTGAGGCCAGTTCATTGGCTATATTTAAGAGGGAGTTAGATGTGGCTCTTGTGAATAAAGGGATCAGGGGGTATGGAGAGAAGGCAGGTACGGGATACTGAGTTGGATGATCAGCCATGATCATATTGAATGGCGGTGCAGGCTCGAAGGGCCGAATGGCCTACTCCTGCACCTATTTTCTATGTTTCTATGTCTTTGGGATGTGGGAGGACGTCCACCTGGAGTAGGTGCAAACTCCTCCAAGTTAGGGCAGAATCCGAGGTCAGGATCGAACCTGGGTCTCTGGCGCCGTGAGGCAGTGGCCGCCCAACTTGTTATCAAATGTAACAATTGCAAATCACCACCCCTTTTGAATGTCTCCAATATAGCAGTACCTTTTCTATTATTTCTGTTTCATTTGTTCTTCAGTTTATAATTGCTTTTGTTTAAATGAAAATTATTAACTTGATAGGTTTATTGCACACTGCCAAACAATTTCTTCAGTTCTCCAAAGTGCTTCTCTTTCGTGCAAATTTAAAGTACATGTTATCTTCAGATTTCCCTTTTGGGAAGCAATGGGTTCTTAAGGTCAACAGTGACCTTATTTCTTTCTCTATAGATGCTGCTCAATCTGTTGAGTGTTTTCCCAGCATTTTCTCATTATTTGTAGCATTTTGCACTAATTTCTCCCGTCTTTTATTGAACCAAATTATCTGTGTGGCCAAAGCCTGCATCTATTTCCTTTGAGCAACAGGACAGTTTGGTTTAGCTTAGAGATACAGCGTGAAAACAGGCCATTTGGTCCACCAAGTCCACACCAGCCAGCAATCACCCGTACACCAGTTCTATCCTACACACTAGGGGCAATTTACAGAAGCTAATTAACCTACAAACCCCCCCCACACATCTTAGGGATGTGGGAGGAAAACGGAGCACACTGAGGAATCCCACGCAGGTCTCAAGGATAAAGTACAAAGTCCGCACAGACAGCACCCGAGGCCAGGATCGAACCCGGGTTTCTGCCGCTGTGAGGCAGCAACCCTACCGCTGCGCCACCGTGCCACCATTGTGTGTGCCTCGGCTCAGGTTTTCCAGTCAGATTTGTGGGCCAGAGAGCCAAACCCATCTTCCTTCCGACACTTTTGGCAAGGTACAGCGATATATGGATGGTCCGACTGAACTGCCGTCTCTAATATCCTGTACAGGAGCAGGGAGGTTCTACTTCAGTTGTACAGGGTCTTGGTGAGACCACACCTGGAGTATTGCGTACAGTTTTGGTCTCCAAATCTGAGGAAGGACATTATTGCCATAGAGGGAGTGCAGAGAAGGTTCACCAGACTGATTCCTGGGATGTCAGGACTGTCTTATGAAGAAAGACTGGATAGACTCGGTTTATACTCTCTGGAATTTAGGAGATTGAGAGGGGATCTTATAGAAACTTACAAAATTCTTAAGGGGTTGGACAGGCTAGATGCAGGAAGATTGTTCCCGATGTTGGGAAGTCCAGGACAAGGGGTCACAGCTTAAGGGATAAGGGGGAAATCCTTTAAGACGAGATGAGAAAAGACTTTTTTCACACACAGAGTGGTGAGTCTCTGGAACTCTGCCACAGAGGGTAGTTGAGGCCAGTTCATTGGCTATATTTAAGAGTGAGTTGGATGTGGCCCTTGTGGCTAAGGGGATCAGAGGGTATGGAGAGAAGGCAGGTACGGGATACTGAGTTGGATGATCAGCCATGATCATATTGAATGGCGGTGCAGGCTCGAAGGGCTGAATGGCCTACTCCTGCACCTAATTTCTATGTTTCTATGTTTCTAAAAGAAACCCTGCAATACTTTGTAAAATAAATAGGTGTCGCCAGATCATTACCCTCTTGTTGCTTCAGGGAAAAGAGCAAGATCACAAAACATGGGAGCAGAATTAGGCCATTTGGCCCATGTGTCCACTCTGCCATTCGATCATCATGGCTAATCTATTTTTTCCACACAACCCCATTCTCCTGCCTTCTCCCAGTAACTTTTAATGCCCTCACTGATCAAGATTCAAACTGCTGGATGAACTCAGCGGGCCAGGTAGCATCTGGAAAGAGAATGGACAGACGAAGATTCGGGTGCAGGACCCTTCTTCAGTGCTTCAGAGAACTTGCCCTGTATAAACTGGGCTCCTAACGTAGCTACATAAGTAACTGCATCCCAGGTAGAAATAAATTGGCTGGTCTTCAGTAAAGGTTGTTGAAGGTGAAATAGAAATATGTGATCAGGTCATAAGTGATAGAAGAATTAGGCCATTTGGCCCATCAGGTCTACGCCATACAATCATGGCTGATCTATCTCTCCCTCTTAACCTCATTCTGCTTTCTCTCCATATCCCTTGACACCCTTACTATTCAAATATCTATCTATCTCTTCCTTAAAAATATCCAGTGACGGCCTCCACAGCCTTCTGTGGCAAAGAATTCCACAGATTCACCACCCTCTGACTAAAATTCCTCCTCATGTCCTTCCTAAAGAAACGTCCTTTAATTCTGAGGCTGTGACCTCTAGTCCAGGAATCTCCCGCTAGTGGAAACATCTTCTCCACATCCGCTCTATCCAAGCCTTTCATAATTCGGTAAGTTTCCATGAGGTCCCCCCTCATCCTACTGAACTCCAGCGAGTACAGGCCCTGTACCGTCATACGCTTATCATATGGTAACCTACTCATTCCTGCGATCATTCCTGATGCCCAGTTAATGAAAGCTTGCACTTTGACCTGAAACATCTCTTTCTGCAGATGCTGCTAGGTAGCAAGGTGTTTCCAGCATTTTCTAATTCTGTTTCAAGTTTTCACATCTATAGCTTTTATTTCACTTTTAATGATCTCGCGCAGCCTGAATTTCATACTCTAACATCCAAAATGTGGTTGCACAGAAGGTTGAATATACCTGAACAGCTTAATGACTACCTCATCTACCTCATCCAACCTCATCTACTGCATCCGCTGCTCCAGATGCCAGATGATCTATATCGGTGAGACCAAGCGGAGGCTTGGCGATCGTTTCGCCGAACACCTCCGCTCGGTCCGCAATAACCAACCCGACCTCCCGGTGGCTCAGCACTTCAACTCCCCCTCCCATTCCGTATCCGACCTCTCGGTCCTGGGCCTCCTCCACGGCCAGAGTGAACAACACCGCAAGTTGGAGGAACAGCACCTCATATTCCGCTTGGGGAGTCTGCATCCTCTGGGCTTTGAAACATTGAATTTTCCTCAATTCTGTTAACCCTTGCTGTCTCCTCCCCTTCCCACCTCTCCCTCAGCCCTCGGGCCCTGGCATTCCCTCTCTCTCTATCTCCCTCCCCCACCCTAGTCACACCAGCTTCTCATTTTCACACTACAAACAGCTTACAATGGCTTGTTCCCTTTATCATCGATACTTTTTTGCATACCTTTCATTCATTGTTCTTTATCTCTCCACATCACCGTCTATATCTCTCGTTTCCCTGATCCCTGACCAGTCTGAAGAAGGGTCTCGACCCGAAACGTCGCCTATCTCCTTCGCTCCTTAGATGCTGCTGCACCCGCTGAGTTTCTCCAGCCTTTTGTGTAACCCTCGATTCTCCAGCATCTGCAGTTCCTTCTTTAACAGCTTAATGACTAAAATGTGAAGAAGCCTCCGGGGAAGCAAGGAACTGGACGTCACGGTGGCGCAGCGGTAGAGTTGCTGCCTCACAGCGCCAGAGACCCGGGTTCGATCCTGACTATGGGTGCTGTCTGATTGGAGTTTGTAAGACAGCAACTCTACTGCTGCACCATCTGCCCCCCCCCCCCCCACTTCCAAATTTCTTTCCTACACGCTATGTTCTCCATAGATGCTGCCTGACCCATTGAGTTACTTGGTGTCCTTTTGTGTAAACCAGCATCTGTAGTTGTCAGGTTCAACAGGAAGATTTAAATTCCCTGAAGGACAGCTGGGTCTGACTGAAACGGTTGTTTCATTATTACTGATGTTGAGATTGACTTTCATTTCACATATGCAGTATTCAATTACTTGTTGCTATTAGGGCAGTAATCAGTAACAAAAAGGAACGGCAGATGCTGGCTTATACCAAAGATAGACATTGCTATCACTAGTATGACTAAACTGTTTAACCATACTTGTATCAGCCAGCTGGAGTAACTCAGTCAGGCAGCATCTTTGGAGAAATGAACAAGTGACGTTTCAGGTCGGATCCCTTTCACCTATCCATGTTCTCCAGAGATGCTGCCTGACCCGCTGAGTTACTCCAGCAAACATGGGAGGCACAAGATGCTGGAGTAAAACTCAGCGGGTCAGGCAGCAGCAGCAATGGAGGGAAGGAATGGGTGATGTTTCGAGTCGAGACCCTTCTTCAGACTGAGTTTATATAATAATAAAGGTGAGTGAGTGGGGGCCTGGAAAACATAAGTAATTGAAGATGAAGTGAGGTATCTTGGACATAAGTTCTCACACTCATTCTCGAGCAGAATTAGGCCATTTGGCCCATCGGGTCTACTTTGCCATCCAATCATTGCTTGATCTATCTTTCCCTCTTAAGCCCATTCTCCCCATAACTCCTGACACACATACTAATCATTCGTACTGGTCGGGGGGATTGGACGCCAATATTACTCCAGCATTGTTGTGTCTATCTTGATATATATATATACACACACTGAACTTTTTTTCTCGTTTATTATATTGTTCAGTGTTTACATATTCTGTTGTGCTGCTGCAAGTAAGGATTTTATTGTCCAATCTGAGACATATGACAATAAAACACTGTCTTGAATCTTGATGTCGCCTGACCCGCTGAGTTAGTCCAGCACTCTGTGTCCACCTTGAGGTCAGCTATGATCACATTGAGTCTGAAGAAGGGTTTCGGCCCGAAACGTTGCCTATCTCCTTCGCTCCTTAGATGCTGCTTAGAAACCCGCTGAGTTTCTCCAGCACCTTTGTGTACCCATGATCACATTGAATCAGGCTCGAGGGGCCGAATGGCCTACTCCTGCACCTATTGTCTATGTTTCTATGTTGAGTGCCTGTACTGGTGCTGTAGGGACAGTAGCCAACGTGCTGCAGTCACGCGGCTCTGCCGGCTGCGGCGCTGCCGCGGGAGGCACCAACATGCTGCAGTAACGGGGCGCTGCCGGCTGTGGCGCTGCTGCGGGAGGCCACAACGTGCTGCAGTCACGCGGCTCTGCCGGCTGTGGCGCTGCCGCGGGAGGCCCCAACATGCTGCAGTAACGGGGCGCTGCCGGCTGTGGCGCTGCCGCAGGGGAGGCCCACAACGTGCTGCAGTAACAGGCTGCTGCAGTAACGGGGCGCTGCCGGCTGTGGCGCTGCCGCGGGAGGCCCCAACGTGCTGCAGTAACGGGGCGCTGCCGGCTGTGGCGCTGCTGCGGGAGGCCACAACGTGCTGCAGTAACGGGGACGCCGCCGGGTGGCGGCGCTGCATGGGCAGAGCGCGTCGGTGAGGCCCGGCTCCAGCGCCGCCCGCGCCGGCCCGGCCCCGGCGGGAGGCCGAGGCCCCGAGGGGAGGCCGAGGCCCCCAGACCCTGTCGCGGGCGGGAGGCGGGAGGCGGCGGCGGCGGCGGCGGCGGCGGCGCGGACACCATGGTGAGTGAGGCCCGGCCCCCCAGACCCGCCCTGCCTCCTGATCCTCCGGGGGGGGGGATGGAGAATAATAAATATATTATTTATATCAACAGGAGCTTCAAGAGTTCTCCACCATTCCATAAGGTGCAGGCTGAAGGGTTTTTACCTCAGGACCAGTCCTCTCCTCTGGAGGAACGAACCACTGATGACCTTAATAGCCAAATATCTGTTGGCAATACACATATACATATATATGGTACCTTGTTCTGCAGGTACACATTGTGTATATATATATTGTGTGTGTATATATATATATACACACTTTGCTTCCTACACATTATTCCATTGATGTTTTTGTGGTATAGAAACATAGAAAATAGGTATAGGAGGAGGCCATTCGGCCCTTCAAGCCAGCACCACCATTCATTGTGATTATGGCTGATATACACACATTGTGTGTATAAAGCTATATAATATACACACACTCAAATGTGTAACCTGCTCAGCTCAAGAATAGGCTTAAATGTATTCACTGGGGTTCTAGAAAATAGGTATAGGGGAGGCTGGTGAGACCACATCATGGAGCATTGTGTATATATATAGTATACACACAATGTTTGCAGAACATTGTATATATATATACACACACTCATGTCTCCTAATTTGAGGAAGGACATCCTTGTGATTGAGGCAGTGGAGGCAGTTCACGAGATTGATCCCTGGGATGGCGGGACTGTCATATGAGGAAAGATTGAAAAGACTGGGCTTGTATTCACTGGAGTTTAGAAGGATGAGGGAAGGGGGGATCTCTTATAGAAACATATACAATTATAAAAGGACCGGACAAGCTAGATGCAGGAAAAATGTTCCCAATGTTGGGCGAGTCCAGAACCAGGGGCCACATAGTCTTAGAATAAAGGGGAGGTCATTTAAGACTGAGGTGAGAAAAAACTTTTTTACCCAGAGAGTTGTGAATTTATGGAATTCCCTGCCACAGAGGGCAGTGGAGGCCAAGTCCCTGGATGGATTTAAGAGAGAGTTAGATAGAGCTCTAGGGGCTAGTGGAGTCAAGGGATATGGGGAGAAGGCAGGCACGGGTTATTGATAGTGGACGATCAGCCATGATCACAATGAATGGTGGTGCTGGCTTGAAGGGCCGAATGGCCTCCTCCTGCACCTATTTTCCATGTTTCTATACCACAAAAACATCAATGGAATAATGTGTAGGAAGCAAAGCTCTTATGATCTTTGGTAGGAAGGAACTGCAGATGCTGGTTTAAATCGAAGACGAACTCGGACACAAAAGATTGTTTAAGAAAGAACTACAGATGCTGGTAAAATCAAAGGTAGGCACAAAAAGGCTGGAGAAACTCAGCGGACGAGGCAGCATCTATAGAGAGAAGGAATTGGCAACGTTTCGGGGTCGAGACACAAATGGGACAGATCAGTCAGAAGCAAAGATACTAGATCTTTGGTCTGAAGAAGGGTCTCGACCCGAAATGTCACCCATTCCTTCTCTCCAGAGATGCTGCCTGCCCCGCTGAGTTACTCCAGCATTTTGTGTCTATCTTCAATGTTGCCTTTATCATCGTTACTTTTTTGCATATCTTTCATTCTTTTGTTCTATCTCTCTCTATATCACCGTCTATATCTCTCGTTTCCCTTTCCACTGGCTCTCAGTCTGAAGAAAGATCTCGACCTCAAAACCCGAAATTTCACCCATTCCTTCTCTCCAGAGATGTTGCCTGTCCTGCTGAGTTACTCCAGTATTTTGTGTCTATCTTCGGTTTAAACCAGCATCTGCAGTTCCTTCCTACACATGTAATTATGAAGATAGACACAAAAAGCTGGAGTAACTCAGCGGGTCAGGCAGCATCTCTGAAGAAAAGGAATAGGTGACGTTTCGGGTCGAGACCCTTCTTCAGACATACTTCTTCAATGTAATATGTTCTTAAGACAGAAGAGCAGAATTATGTCATTCAGTCTACTCCGTCATTTAATCATGGCCAATCTATCTTTCCCACTCAACCCCATTCTCCTGCCTTCTCCCCATAACCCTCGACACCCTTACGAATCAAGTGTCTGTCAATCTCCGTCTTAAAAATATCCATTGACTTTGCCATCTGTCGCAATGTATTCCACAGATTTACCACCTTTTGGCTAAATAAATTCCTTTTAATCTCCTTTCTAAAGGTACTTCCTTTTATTCTGAGGCTTGGGCCTCTGGATTCTCCAACTAGTGGCCAGAAATCTTTTGATCCCCCTGACTTGAACACACTCAGAGAGAGTTTCCACAGCTAGGTGAAGAGCTTTATTCTCATCTCTCTCATGAATGTCTGACCCATATTTAGTTTAGTTCAGTTTAGTTCATTGTCACTTGTACCGAGGCAGAGTGAAATTTTGTGGTTGCATTCTAACCAGTCAGCGGAAAGACAATGCGCGAGCCATGTATCAAGCCATGCACAGTGTCCAGATACATGATAAAGGGAATAATGTGAATAACGTTAAGTGCAAGATAATTAAGATTCCTGGATCTACTCATACAAGTTAGGGAATTAATATTTCCTGCCTCTAACCCTTCAAAGCCCTGTAAGAATTGTGGGCACTGGAATTATTATTTTTATTTATTTCCTTTTTTTGTAAAATATTTTTATTAGAAGTAAATACATATTAAGAAGGAATAACATAAAATCAAAAAGAAGAAACATATTATTCGTCACATACATTCTTAATATTTTTAAAGTTTACAGTCATTCTTATTTATACTTCTCTACTTTTTATTATTTTATAACAGAAAGAAGATAGTAAAGAGAAATAATGAAGAGAAATAAAATAGTAGAAAAACGATAATATGAGTGGAATATTAAGCAGGCTATTCTTCATTGGAGATATATCCGTGGTCTATTGTATATAGTTCTTCATCTATTCCTTCATTCAGGTTTCAGTCAGGCCCTCGAACCGGACCACCTTGACCCTCTAAATATTCAATAAATGGAGACTATATTCCTCTGAATTGATCTAGCTTGTCCAAAAGGACAAGTCTTAATCTTTCCAGATGAAATGTCTCCGATATTTCTGTAATCCACATTTTGATTGTGGGGGATGTAGGACCTTTCCAAAATCTTAGTATTCGTTTTTTTACCAATTATTAAACTATAACCGATAAGAATTATTTGCTGTGTTGTAAGTAGTTGATACGTTTCTAATATTCCTAATATGATTAATTTTGAGTCTAGAGTCAGATTTGCATTAACTACATTCGAGATTATCTTAAAAATTTCTATCCAAAAGTTAGTAATTTTTATACATTTTGTGAATGAATGCGTTAGATTAGCTTCTAAATGCTGACATTTATCACATATAGCAGAAACATTTGAAAAAATTCTGTTTAATTTGGATTTTGAAAAGTGTAATCTATGTAAAACTTTAAATTGTATCAAAGAGCGTATAGCATTTAATGAGCAGAGGTGTATATGTTGTAAACTTTCATTCCAAACACTAATTGTTTGACCTAATTCATTTTCCCATGCTTGCCTATATATTTCCGACATTGGTAAATCATTTTCCAGTAAAATATTATAAATATGTGATATTAATTTTTCTGTATTCGGATATTTATTTAGACATTCATCTAAAATTTCTGTCTTTCTATTTCTAAAATCCTGTGTGTTTGAATTAACATAATCTCTAATTTGTAGATATCTAAAGTACTCTTTTGAGTGTAATCCGTAATTTTGTTGTAATTCCTGACATCAAAGAAATAAACTTTCCCTGTAGAGATCACCCATCTTATTCATTCCATAGTTCTTGCATTTTAAAAAACCTTTATCCATCATTGAAGGTTTAAAAGTAATGTTGTTTTCAATGGGAAGAGCCAGTGGTATACTTTCTAATTTTAATGTTTTCTTTAATTGTTTGTTGTGCACTGGAATTAGATCACCTCTGGTCCTCCTCAAACTTTTGAGAAAAAATAGTGCATGGGATAGTGCATCTCTCCTCATAAGGGGCCTGTCCCACTTACGTGATTTTTTTCGGCGACTTGTCGCAGCAGGTTGCCGAAAACTTTCAACATGTTGAAAATCCACCGGCGACCAGAAAACGGTACGACTCTCTGGGCGACTAATCAGGACCATACAGGCGTCACGTGTCGACATGTCGTGGGGTGACGCCTGTATGGTCGTGAGTAGTCGGCCAAAGAGTCGTACCTTTTCCTGGTCGCCACTGGATTTTCAACTTGTTGAACATTTTCAGAGACCTGCTGCAACTACAACAGGTGCCGGCAAGTTGCCGTAAAAAACGCGTAAGTGAGACAGGCCCCCTATGACACATCCATCGCCCCAGAGCTTCAAGATGGTCAACCTTCATTGCACTTATTCTATGGCAGGTATTTGACAGGAGGTCACGCCTGTACATAATATTCCAGATGTAGTTTTGCCGGGACCATATATAATAGGCCATTTGGCCCTTCGAGCCAGCACCGCCATTCAATGTGATCATGGCTGATCATCCCCAATCAGTACCCCGTTCCTGCCTTCTCCCCATATCCCCTGACTCCGCTAATTGAACAAGGTGTCTCCATTCAAGTTTTCAAATCCTCATGCAATAAAGGCCAACAAAGTGCTCAACCTGAGCACTGAGTTGCAAAGGTAGCTCTGTGGCTCTAAAGTATTTGGGGGCATCCTGTCATGGTGACAGGTACTGTGGAAACAGAGGTTTATACAGTTCTTGGATGTTTGGCAAAAGAACTAGTTGGAACAACAAAGAGAACATGTTTTTATGCAGTGAGTTATAATCTGGAACTTTCTGCCTCAAAGGCTGTTGGCAATATATTCAACAGTGACTTTCAAAGACAAATTTGTTTTGTGGAGGCACAGTGCACATCTAGTAGAGCTGTTGCTTCACAGTGCCGGGGAACCGTGTTTGATCCTGACCTGTGAGCATGTTCCCCCTGTGACCAAGTAGGTTTCCTCCGGCTGCTTGGGTTCTTTCCACATCCCAAAGACATGTGGATTTGCAGGTCAATTGGCTCCTGTGAATAAAATGTACAGAAACGTATAAAATTCATAAGGGATTGGACAGGCTAGATGCAGGAAAAATGTTCCCTATGTTGGGGGAGTCCGGAACCAGGGGTCACAATTTAAGAATGAAGGGTAGGCCATTTAGGACTGAGATGAGGAAAAACCTTTTCAGCCAGAGAGTTGTGAATCTGCGGAATTCTCTGCTACAGAAGGCAGTGGAGGCCATGATCATATTGAATGGCGGTGCTGGGCCAAATGGTCGGCTCCTGCACCTATTTTCTATGTTTCTTATGTAAACCTCACATAGTGCACAGGGAGTGGATGTAAAAGTGAGATATCATCGAACTCGTGTGAACGGTTGATGAATGGCCGGCACGGACTTGGTGGGCCGAAGGGCCTGTTTCCAAACTGTATCTTTCAATCAATCAATCATTAGTACTGAAAGGGAAACATTTAGACAATAGACAATAGGTGCAGGAGTAGGTCATTCGGCCCTTCGAGCCAGCACCGCCATTCAATGTGATCATGGCTGATCATCCCCAATCAGTACCCCGTTCCTGCCTTCTCTCCATATCCCCTGACTCCACTATCTTTAAGAGCCCTATCTAGCTCTCTTGAAAGTATCCAGAGAACCGGCCTCCACCGCCCTCTAAAGGCAGAGAATTCCACAGACTCACCACTCTTGTGTGAGAAAAAGTGTTTCCTCGTTTCCGTTCTAAATGGCTTACCCCTTATTCTTAAACGGTGGCCCCTGGTTCTGGACTCCCCCAACATCGGGAACATGTTTCCTGCCTCTAGCGTGTCCAAACACTTAATAATCTTATCTTGTATGTTTCAATATTATATATTTACAGGGTTCTGGATGAAGAGGGAATGGACCAAGTGAATAGCTCTTTCAAAAAGCCAGCATACATTTGACAGACCAAAAGGCCTTATTTTGTACTGTGAAAATCAGTTCTTTGTAAGTGCATCTTAAAAATAATTTCCTTTGTTTTGGTTACAGAATGCAAGTGGCCTGAATGTGTTGGTGCGGAGCCTGTACGCGCTGCAAGAGGAGCGTGTTGAAGCTTATAGGCTGTTTGATCTGTGAGTAAATATTCCCACCTTACCAACATATTCAATACCACTTTCCATAGTTTTTCAAATTGTTTGAAAAGAGTACAAATCCCCCAATGTCCACATTTATTGTTGCATGGACTGCACTGTGTCTCCCTCAGATATATCTCTTGCTCCAGCAATGCAATCTTACTTTAACAGACTGGTGATAAATACAAAATGCTGGAGTAACTCAGTGGGTCAGGCAGCATCTCTGGACAAAAGGAATAGGTGACGTTTCGGGTCGAGACCCTTCTTCAGACTGAGAGTCGGGGGAGAGGGAATCTAGAGGTACGGAAAGGTTCAGAATAAATGAGAGACGGCACCGATGACCAAGGAAAAGCGGAGCCCACAATGGGTCCATTGCTGGCTGCGGGAGAGTTGATAGCGAAGGGATATGCGGATGCGAACAGTGAAACTAGTAGGACAACTAGGGTGGGGGAGGGACAGAGAGGGAATGCAGGGGTTATTTGAAATGAGAGAAATCAATATTCATACCGCTGCCCAATCTTCTTTTCCAAAAGTTTTTTTTTTTTTTCCAGAGCCTCTATCCCATCAGATTTGTCTGGAGATGATAAATTATTTCATGATTCGAACAGTTTTGATTGTCAGTGTCTGCTGCAATTTACTTATTAAACCCTCTCAATTCCATGCCCACTGGCTCACATTCCAAATTAACGAAACTGGTTTGTATGTGGATGTTAAACAAGTTGATACAACTGCAGCACTGCAAGCTTTCATGCAATAATTACATTGAGAGGAGCATAACTTGCTTGACATGTTTCAAGACGCAGCAGAAATCACTTTTGGCTCCCGTTCAATCTAAAATCATTCAAATTGTTTTTTTACAATGTTTTTTGCATTGCACTATCACGATGAGTTTTTTCTTCCATTTTTTTCTTGTTCTCAACTCACTCATTTGATCTGAATGTTTAAGAAAGAACTGCAGGTGCTGGAAAAATCGGAGTAGACAAAATTGCTGGAGAAACTCAGCGGGTGAGGCAGCATCTGTGGAGCGAAGGAATAGGTGGCGTTTCGGGTCAAGACCTTCCTGAAGAAGTGTGAAGAAGGGTCTCGACCCGAAACGTCACCTCTTCCTTCGCTCCATAGATGCTGTCTCACCCGCTGAGGTTCTCCAGCATTTTTGTCTACCACATTTGATCTGAATGTCACTCTCATTCCCTTGCTCATTTTCCACCCATTCACCCACTCACTCACTCTTACTTTCTTTCTCTTTGTCCGTTCAATCTTACTTTTTCCATCTCATCCTGCCTATTATCACTCGCCACGCCCTTCATTCATTCCCTCTCAATTTCATGCCTCTAATCTATCCTTCTCTTCTCAGCCCAAATCTTCCAAAAAACCCACTGTTCCCATAATCTTGAGTCCTCACTTTCAGGCCCATCCCCACTCGCCCCCTCCGCTGTCCCCGTATTGCTTTTTCCTCTCCACCGCCCCATCCATCGCTCACATCCATCCCCCTACCCCTCCCCCATCCCCAACTCCATGGCTTCCTCCCTCCCAGCGTCCCATAGTGTCTGACAAAGATCCTATAGCGAGCAAGATAGTCCACTCGACGAAAAAGACAGTGCGGTCATGGGCAGATTCACGGGTAAGTTTCGGACCCATTTCCGCAACCGGCTTCCGTCTCCGCACCAAAGATCCCATAGGATAATAGTGCGGAGACGGAAGCCGGTTACGGAAACATCCTCGTAATAATAAAAGTTATTTGGTAAAAATCTTCTCATTTTCAGAATTTTAATTTATTAACACAAACTGTTCCCCCCAACGTTGATTACACTGCGAGTCGGGTCGCGAGTCGGTTACTGAAATGGATGGAAAAAAAGGCCCACGTTCCTCTCTGTTGCATACTACACGTCAGCCCATTGCATTTAGCAGGAGTGGTCTATCTTGCTCCGCTGTAGGATCTTTGCTATCTGGTGTTTTTCCCTACCCTCTCCTGCTCTCCCACTTCTTTCTGGAGTTTCCCCACCACTGCCCTCTCCACCCCCCCCCCCCCACTCAATCCCTGATATTTGCCCTCCCACTCACCCTCTCTCTAGCATTCCCCCACTTCCTTTCTGACCCTCCCCCTCACCTTCCCTTCTCCCCCCCTTCCTCCACTCCACTGCCCTCTTCGACCCACCACCACATCCCCCTGGCCATTCTTGAGGCCTTCCCAGGCTTCCTCTCCACTGATCTCAGCTAACAGAATGGATCCTGGCCCAGCTTACCTCGCGATCATAAGTTCTAGGAACAGGATTAGGCCGTTCAGCCCATCCGGTCCACTCCGCCATTCAATCAAGGCGGATCTATCTTTCCCTCTCAACCCCATTCTCCTGCCTTCTCCCCGTAACTCCTGACACCGGTACTACCCAATAATCTATCAATCTCCACCTTAAAACATTCAAGAAGGAAAATGGAAGGTAGACAAAAGTGCTGGAGAAACGCAGCGGGTGAGGCAGCATCTATGGAGTGAAGGAAATAGGCAACGTTTCGGGCCGAAACCCTTTCGGGTTTCGGCCCGAAACGTTACCTATTTCCTTCCCGATGGGTTTCGGCCCGAAACGTTGCCTATTTCCTTCCCTCCATAGATGCTGCCTCACCCGCTGAGTTTCTCCAGCACTTTTGTCTACCTTCCACCTTAAAACATGCCCATTGACATGACCTCCACAGCCTTCTGTGGCAATGAATTCCACGGACTCACCTCCCTCGCGAGATAAGGGGGTATTGTAAAAAAAAAAAAATCCATAGGCACCTTTGATCATTATAAATGATTGGTTCTTCCCTCTCTGCTCTCGTTTCCAGAGGACACCAGGCGTACCTGCGCTCAGCTCCTAATTACGACTTCATCAGGTACCGCCAGCTGGTGCACGAAATCACGCAGGCCTTTAACCGCATCTCAAAGGAAGTGATTCAACTTGGGGACCGCTTCCACGAGGAGTTTGACCGGCCAGATCTCTCCAAGCACATAGAGAGAATGCAGGAACGGGAGCAGGAGAAACTGGTGTTGGTACGTGGCCGGGGGTGCCGCGAAGGTAATGGCGGCACTGGGGGCGCGGAGACGGGACACCGTGGCAGAGTGTGGAGATTGGGGGGGGACGGAGAAGGTGGAGAATGTAAAGGGGCCGTTGTTTGTTAGTAGTTGGAGACAAGGAGAAAATAGACAATAGGTGCAGGAAGAGGCCGTTTGGCCCTTCGAGCCAGCACCGCCATTGAATCTGATCATGGCTGAACATCCCCAATCAGTACCCCGTTCCTGCCTTCTCCCCATATCCCTTGACTCTGCTATTTTTAAGAGCCCTATCTAGCTCTCTCTTGGAAGCATCCAGAGAACCTGCCTCCACCGCCCTCTGAGGCAGAGAATTCCACCCACTCACAACTCTCTGTGTGAAAAAGTGTTTCCTCGTCTCCGTTCTAAATGGCTTACCCCTTATTCTTAAACTCTGGCCCCTGGTTCTGGACTCCCCCAACGTCTGGAACATGTTTCCTGCATCCAGCGTGTCCAAACCCTTAATAATCTTATATGTTTCAATAAGATACTCCATTCTCTCAGTGTATGACTGTCCCGCCATCCTGGGAATTAAGGACAAATTGTGTGCAATAGGAGGAGGACCAATCACCAGAGGTCACAGTGTTAAAGTGATTAGCAGACAAAGCAGACGGGAGATGAGGATTTTAATGTAATGCCATGAGTGTCTGTGACCTGGATTGATCTGCTTGGAAGAGAAATAGAAGCGATGGGAGAAACTAGGAACTGCAGAAGCTGGTTTAGACCAAGGATAGACACAAAGTGCTGGAGTAACTAACTCAGCAGGTCAGGCAGTATTGCTGGTGAAAAAGGATGAGTGACATTTCTGTGTGGGGACCCTTCTCCTGACACGTTTCGGGTCTGAAGAAGGGTCTCGACCCAAAACTCACTCATCCTTTTTTTCCAGAGATGCTGCCTGACCTTCTGAGTTCCTCCAGCACTTGGTGACTATCTAAAAGCAATGGGAACTTTGGAAAAATGAAATGGATAAATATTTGCAGTGTCAAAACTTGCAGATCAACGGCGAATAAGCAGGTGAGTCAGATTAATTTGTTGGCTCTTACAAAGATCCACCCTGTCAAACATTGTCTTCTCCTGCCTCTACCTAACCTGCCAAATGTGGGTGGATAGGTTGCTAAGTATGATACTGAGCTGTGGCCCTGGGGGGTCATAAGACATGGGTGCAGAATTAAGCCAGTCGGCCCATCGTGCTACCTTACTGGCTAAAATCACGTTCCATTCTGATCGAGTAGACATTGGCAAAATATTAAACCATCTCTCCCCGTTTGTAAGATTCATTGAGCGATCCATAGATTCACTTTACCCCATCAAACTCCATCGTGGTTCAAGATCTCCGCGTCACATTACACCCCAACCATTGCTTTCCTAGAGAGGTGAGCCCTGCCTTTCACAATTGGAATCGTGTCATTCTGATTCAATACAGTTGAGAGAACAAAGTTGCTGGGGGCCACACAGCGGCACAGCAGTAGAGTTGCTGCCTTACAGCACCAGGGACCCAGGTTCGATCCTGGCAGCGGGCGCTGTCTGTACGGAGTTTGTACGTTCCCCCTGTGACCGCGTGGGTTTTCTCCGGATGCCCCGGTTGGTTTCCACCCACACTCCAAAGACGTGCAGGTTTGCAGGTTAAATTGGCTTTGGTAAAATTGTAAATTGTCCCTTGTGTGTAGGATAGTGCTAGTGTACGGGGTGATCGCTGGTCAGTATGGCCTCGGTGGGCCGAAGGGCCCGTTTCAGCACGTGTCTCTAAAGTAAAAAGGTAATGCATCAAATATCCTGTGGTAGGGACAGCGTGGTTTAGAGGGTAAAACTCCCAAGAGTTGTAAGATATTGATGACGTTTCTATTCTCGTTCTTTAGACGGCTCAACTGCAACTTGCCAAGCAGAATGCGCTGGACTATCCGGGGAACGAAACTCACCAGGAAGAGGCTCGGGAACTGAAGCACAGGTGGGAACATGGCATCATACCTCTACTCCCAGCTTGGCTGCCTTGTGCGCTCATGACCAGGTCCTAGTCTTGCTTGTTCCTCGACCCACCAGACCACTCTCTGATCCAACGTTTGGGGCAGTGAGAACCTTGAGCTCTTGAAGCTCAGATTTTAAGAAAAATATTGTCTTCTGAAGCTTGGTCCGACCCACGATTCCAATTGTGGAAGATTGTGCCAGCTAGGCTCGCCTCTCTGGGAAAAGCAAAGGTTGCGGTCTGATCTGATCTGATGTGGAGATCTTGCATCATGATGGAGTTTGATGCGGGCAAAGTTAACGGCACTCATTGAAATCAGGCTCCTGACTTTAAATACAAAGCAGTCGCTTAGAAATCCAGTTGAGATTTAAGGGGAAACCTTTCCCGAGAGTTTGGTGAGAATGTGAAACACTCTCCCACCTGGAACAGTTGGTACCGGCAGCACAAATGTGGCTGAAAGGAAGCTTGATAAAAATACAAGAAAACAACAAGCAGTAAGATATAATGGGCGGCTGGGAGATGATTTATGTGCTGCATACAGACCAGAACACACTAACCAGGCCTAACAGCCTCTTTTAAGATTAAAAATCTAAGATACACCTGTGACCTGCTGATGGGAGTTAAGGTGCTGCTCCATTAACTGTAGCTCTATTTTGCTGCACTCCCTGTCCTTTCCCCGATACCTTGGTCCAGACAGAGAAGTCATCCTGTAGATAGACACAGAAAGCTGCAGTAACTCAGCGGGTCAGACAGCATCTCTGGAGAGAAGGAATAGGTGACGTTTCAGGTCGAGACCCTTCTTCAGACCCTTCGTCATCCTGGGATCCTTCTACTAACTTGCTGTTGAACAAGGACTGAATGGACAAATCGGCATCTCATTTATAGTTTTAACGGGCAAATTCAGAATCTTCACAATTCACATTGTCACATTGTCACATTCTCTGCCACAGAAGGTAGTTGAGGCCAGTTCATTGGCTATATTTAAGAGGGAGTTAGATGTGGCCCTTGTGGCTAAAGGGATCAGGGGGTATGGAGAGAAGGCAGGTACAGGATACTGAGTTGGATGATCAGCCATGATCATATTGAATGGCGGTGCAGGCTCGAAGGGCCGAATGGCCTACTCCTGCACCTATTTTCTATGTTTCTATGTCACCAGTGATGTCTCTCAGAGTGATATAGAGTAGCTGAATTTTCCATCTCTCTATCTTGTCCCCTGCTATGTTAAGTGCTCTTGAATGTAATTGTTGTGAGTACCCTCTGGACTGAGATTGGTTAAGGAGAGGGTACATGGTGATGGTAGTGGTTGTGGTGTTCCTCTTCTGTTCACCATCAATTATCCTGAAACCCATCGCTCCTCCTCCCTGCCAGAAGGTGTCAGTACAAGGCCTTAGGCTGTGGTACAATTGACCTTAGGCTGAAAAGCACTGCCCTTCCACTAGCTTGCCTCTGCACACCAGACTAGGCGTGTCACGTACTGTTGCATTGACAAGATGTGAGAGAGAAGCCTGTAAAAGCTGCAGTCGGAGTGGTCACATAGAAACATAGAAAATAGGTGCAGGAGTAGGCCATTCGGCCCTTCGAGCCAGCACCGCCATTCAATATGATCATGGCTGATCATCCAACTCAGTATCCTGTACCTGCCTTCTCTCCATAGCCCCTGATCCCCTTAGCCACAAGGGCCACATCTAACTCCCTCTTAAATATAGCCAATGAACTGGCCTCAACTACTTTCTGTGGCAGAGAAATCCACAGATTCACCACTCTCTGTGTGAAAATATTTTTTCTCATCTCGGTCCTAAAAGACTTCCCCCTTATCCTTAAACTGTGACCCCTTGTTCTGGACTTCCCCAACATCGGGAACAATCTTCTTGCATCTAGCCTGTCCCAACCTCTTAAGAATTTTGTAAGTTTCTATAAGATCCCCCCTCAATCTTCTAAATTCTAGCGAGTACAAGTCGAGTCTATCCAGTCTATCCAGACTCACTCGGTGGGCCTCTAATATCCGCACTGGATCTCTAAAGTCCGAAATGTCCTCACTGTACCTCCAAAACCTGAAGTGTGAAAGCACGAAAGAGTGGAAGTATTTGTGGTAAGTCAATTCTCACCAATTCTGATTTTACTAAAACATTTATCATTATCACCTTCCCCAGGATCAATAAAAACATTGAGGCAATCAACGAGGTTCTTCAGGACTTCAAATACGATTCTGAGGAGATTGAATCCTGCGGATTGACCAATGGTGGAGAGCAATGAAGATCGGTCCGAGCCACTGGGCAGTGCATGACGCCGCACCTTGAGAGTCACCTCTTCCTGCCTGCAATGTCCAGGGTGGCTTCCTACCCCACCTGAGGCTGGAGTTTCTGCCACATTGTACCACTTCACTACTTGGCAAGAGGTTTGTGCTGTCACGTATTGGTCTAGACAAGTTCATTCTCGGAGACTTACACGGGATATGCTGGAGACTTATTTTCAGAAAGAAAGGTGCCTGGAATAATGACCTTTTTCTGCTGAGAACTCATTGCCACAGTTAGATGGGACCTTGGCCTTCATTGCATTCACTGAGCTTGTGGTGTCTGATAATCTGCCTGTAACTTTCACCCCAACATTAACATCTTTCTGTGGATTAAACGCGCCTCCCATATCACAGCCGTGTGATCCTGTGTCTGTATCTATCTACCTGTAAAGTTGCATTCAGCATCCCCCCTGGTTTGTCTCTTCCTTACCTTGGTGCAGCACTGGATATGTACATGTGAATTATCCACTTCACTGGATGAGGCCACCGCCCATACATACTTGCCAATTTTAAACCCCTGTCCCACGGTGCGAGTTCATTCAAGAGCTCTCCTGAATTTAAAAAAAATCTAACTCGTGGTAAGCACGGAGAATGAACGTAGCGGGTACGTCGGAGCTCGGGGACGTCTCTTAGCGGCTCGTAATACTAACGTCAGGTACTCGGGAAGACTCGCTAACGGCAGGTAAGCACGGGAAGACTTGTGAAGATTTTTCAACACGTTTTGAAAAATGTCCACGAGAGCCCCGAGTACCGACGAGCGGCCGTTACCGTAAATCTCCGAGTTCGAATCGGGGCAAACTCGGGAGAACTCTTGGAATGAACTCGTACCGTGGGACAGGGCTATAAGACTTTAGAGATACAGCGTGGAAATAGGCACCTTGGCCCACGCCGACCAGCCATCACTCCATACACTATCCTACACACTCGGGACAATTTATACTTTACAGAAGCCAATTAACCTACAAAACTATGTGTCTTTTGAATGTGGGAGGAAACCGGAGCACCCGGAGATAATCCCACGCGGTCACAGGGAGACCTTACTAACTCTGTACAGACAACGCCCATAGTCAGGATCGAACCTGGGTCTCTGGCGCTGCAGGGGCTGTAAGGCAGCAACTCTACCGCTGCGCCACTGTGACACCTCCAAAATTCCCCCACGTACCTGTGTAATAGACTGGAACAGGTTGTGGGAGGACAATGCCTTTGCTCATTGGACCCATTGAGTCTTTGCCTCTATTCCCAGGCACGTAAAAGGCTGAGGGCTAGAGGAGCCACTGGCTGGGATGTAGTATCTTCTGGCGTTGCATGTTAATATCCATAGGAAAATAAATTGAACTGTAGGGGAGGGGGATGTGAGTTGTACTTCATAAAGGGTGTTAGATGGGCTGTACCTCTCCAGATGTGTCAGAGGAACCAGATGAGGACGGCACGGTGGCGCAGCGGTGGAGTTGCTGCCTTACAGCCCCTGCAGCGCCAGAGACCCGGGTTCGATCCTGACCACGGGTGCTGTCTGTACGGAGTTTGTAAGTTCTCCCCATGACCGTGTGGGTTTTCTCCGAGATCTTCGGTTTCTTCCCATACTCCAAAGGCATGAAGGTTTGTAGGTTAATTGGCTTGGTGTAAGTGTAAATTATCCTTAGTGTGTGCGGGATAGTGTTAGTGTGTGGGGATCGCTGGTCAGCGCAGACTCTGTCACCGCTCTGTATCTCTAAACTAAACGAAAGAGAGATGGCATGTTATAGAAAGTCAAGATCTGTGTTCACAACATATGCTCTCGTACACTGTTTCGGAAGGTCTAAGGAACGTGCAGGGCGATTTCCTGTTGTCCAAGCTTCATGAGTAGGAAGAGCCAGTTGTGTCATTATCATTGGTATTTTATCGTCACTCCATTTACCTGCCTTTGCTTTGACATACCTCACTCAGCTCATAAAAATGTGTTGGAAGCCCCTTTGAAGCTGGGCACCTACAACCTTGTGGAGGTGAAAGTTTCAGAGTTCCACCACCCTTGGAGCCAGGGGCCCAGTGGTTTGTGTAGCTCGCTGCTCATGAACCCACTCTGTTGCCACATGGCCTCATCCCCATACTGCATGTGAATGCGAAGCTGTGAGATAACGCCTCCTTTACATCGCTAACCTTATATCGTTCCGCTACAAATTATGTGTATAGTTTGGCGGTCTGAAGAACGACAACTGGGGTTTCCAACAGATCTTTATTCAGAAGTTCGGTTTCAAGTATACAGGTTCTTTAGACACGTCTGGTCACAACGGTGGCCAGCGCTGAACTAACGCGCAAAAGCAAAAACCGTGCGAAACAAGCATCCCCTCCCGAGTCACGTGACCGCGGCATCCAAACGCCGGGTTCGATCTCTGCGTACGCCTGCAAGCGCCGCTACCATAGACACAAAAAGCTGGAGTAGCTCAGCGGGTGTGGCAGCTTCTCTGCAGAAAATGAATAGGTGACGTTTCGGGTCTATTCCTGTTCCTTTTACCCAGAGATGTTGTCTGACCCACTGAGTTACTCCAGCATTTTGTATCCATATCTGCGGTTTAAACCAGCATCTGCAGTTCCTTCTTACACAGATTATATGTATGATATCCAAACAAATGATCTAAAACTTGATTACATTAAATGCAGTTTTTGCTTTATTTGAAAGAAAAGTGATTTGAAATGCTCAGAGTCCCTTGTTCAGTCAGTTCCCGTGTGGTGCTGCGGAGATAGAGTTCCCTGTACAGAATTTTCCGAGGAACCATATCTCTTGAATTTATTCGATAGTATTGGGTGCATTGCTCTGCTGCGGATTATATTATTCACTAACAGCTACGATCTTGTATTTTTTCTAGTTCCCTTAACAAAGTAAAAACACCCAAGTTGTTGACAGGACCGTTAT
Source organism: Okamejei kenojei (assembly GCA_035221665.1). Lineage (NCBI taxonomy): Eukaryota > Metazoa > Chordata > Chondrichthyes > Rajiformes > Rajidae > Okamejei > Okamejei kenojei. The sequence continues at coordinate 32,318,622 of CM069158.1, read as the reverse complement.
TGGCCAAAAATTAACGCTTAGTCACAGAAGAGAAATCAGGGCAGGTCAGTTATAAATGTTTAGTTGAAGAGAGAAATTTCCCACTTAGGCGACTCTTTAGGCGACTGCCAGGGACTAGTTGTAATGGAATTCACCAACTGCACCTGGCGACAACCTACGACAGCAAAATTGTCGCCACGGTCACCGAAAATGTTGAAAGTTTTGCTGCCGTCGCCTGTAGTCGCCCAAAAAATCGTCTTAAGTGGGACAGGCCGATAAAGCAGAAGCAGGGTGCCATGGATTAGTACGGGTGTCGGGGGTTGTGGGGAGAAGGCAGGAGAATGGGGTTCGGAGGGAGAGATAGATCAGCCATGATTGAATGGCGGAGGAGACTTGATGGGCCGAATGGCCTAATTCTGCTCCTATCACTCATAGAAACATAGAAAATAGGTGCAGGAGTAGGCTATTCAGCCCTTCGAGCCTGCACCGCCATTCATTATGATCATGGTTGATCATCCAACTCAGTATCCCGTACCTCATGAGCAGACAGAGGACTGTAGGGATAGATGGACCTACTGGCAGAGCAAACGAGAGACTACATGGAGAGCAGCCGAGAGCTGTGGCACTGAAGGAGATTATAGTAGTAAGGAGAGATGAGAATGATTGAGAAATTGTACCTGAATAAAGACATCGAGATACAAATTTATGCATTTCAAGGAATATTGAGAAACGCGTATAGATCAGAAATCGGAAAAGGAGCCTCAAACCTTGTGAGACTGCTTTAAAAAGCTAATTAAAATTAAAAACAGGCCACAGACCAATTGAAGAATAATTTTATCCTGAGGCTTCTAAACTGGAATGTTTGTGCCTTAACACCAGTTACTTCTCCATCTCCTGTAATTTTATCAAAGAGAGCAGAGACCAGATTTGTCTTGTCAGTAACAGTGTGGGCCAAGGAATTGCTAGTAGCTGTCTCCAATATTTCCGGAATAACAATCAAGATGCTACGGATGTCTTTTGTCCATGCGTCGAGAGCCGTTACCTTTGGGCGGTGTCTCTCTGGAGTTACCGGGCAGGAGCATCTAGAAATGTGCAAAGATATAACGGTCAGAATGAGATAGCTGGGCAAAGACTCCGTGAGTTAATCCGATAAAGAAGGAAACATAATTAAATAGACAATAGACAATAGGTGCAGGAGTAGGCCATTCGGCCCTTCAAGCCAGCACCGCCATTCAATGTGATCATGGCTGATCATCCCCAATCAGTACCCCGTTCCTGCCTTCTCCCCATATCCCCTGACTCTGCTATCTTTAAATAGACCGAGAGACAAAGAGAAGCTTTCACTGGCATCCAGTAAAGTTCAAGGCAATAAAGATTAATCTTCAGAACGCTGTTCCAGGACCTCAGGGAGATGAATCTTTTTTTACAAACATCTGTTTGTTAAAATATCAGAGATAGGAAGTGTTTATCTCAGCAACAAGGCCTTGGAGAAACTCCCTTACTTGGCAAAATATTTTTGTAAGTTACTTGCCCGAATTTCTATCAAAATTGTTTTCATTACAGAAAATTTGGGATTTAAAATGCAGATCCTAAACAATTTCCCCTCTGGGACCTCTGCATATTTGATGCCACAGCACACAGGCATTTTCCACCTAGATGTAGTTGCCAGGACTGATTTGTTTAACAATAGACAATATGTGCAGGAGTTGGCCATTCGAGCCAGCACCGTCATTCAATGTGATCATGGCTACAGTATGTTAACACACTGTAGTGCAGTGCCCTCATGAGGGGATTGATTCATGGTCAGGTGAAAGATGCCTGTAACATTGCCTCGGATACGTCCACTTAACTTCATCACGGATTCCTCCGGCCAACTCTACATCTGACCATAGACACAGAAAGCTGGAGTTACTCAGCGGGACAGACCCGAAACGTCACCTATTCCTTCTTCGAAGGGTCTCGACTGGAAACCTCACTTATTCCTTCGCTCCACAGATGCTGCTTCACCCGCTGAGTTTCTCCGGCATTTATGTCTACCTTTGATTTTTCCAGCATCTGCAGTTCTTTATTTTTAAAACAAACTAATCGTAGACTCCTTGTGAAGAACTGGACTTAGGGTCCCCAGTATTCTGTAACTGCTGGTCAAAATTAAACCAGTGGGTAAAAAAAAAATAAATGAGCCTCTCTGGTTTTTAATTGGCTTTGGGGGTGTGGATATCTGAAACATGGACACATCGGTTAGGAAAGTGGGGATGAGACCGCTTGTAGGCCGGAGGTCATAATGATAAAACTTCCAGAGAAGGGTTTCAGCAACGTTACCACAGTCTGCACTGCAGTGCTGGAACTGGTTGTAGAAAATGGAGGAAGCTAAAGGTGGAAGTTTGTTAAAGACAAGCAGGCTGAGTCCAGAGATTTTCACATACTTCCAGATGCTGCCCCACCCGCTGAATTTCTCCAGCATTTTTGTCTACCTTCACATACTTAATGATCAATTCAATGGCAGATTAGTGCATTCAAAAATTAAACATGATTTTGATTTTGAGGCTTTCAAGTGAGAGCTAGATAGGGCTCTTATAAATAGCGGAGTCAGGGAATATAGGGAGAAGGCAGGAACGGGGTACTGATTGGGGATGATCAGCCATGATCACATTGAATGGCGGTGCTGGCTCGAAGGGCCGAATGGCCTACTCCTGCTCCTATTGTCTATTGCCTATTGACTCAACTGCTTAGGGAAAGGCCCACCAGGGCAATTAACATCGGATAATCACAAGAGTAGAATTAGGCCATTCGGCCCATCAAGTCTACTCCGCCGTTCAATCATGGCTGGTCTCTGCCTCCTAATCCCATTTTCCTGCCTTCTCCCCATGACACCCGTCAGGCAGTATCAGTTTTGCTCCAGTGACCAATATTCCACTAAAGATAGATGCAAAATGCTGGAGTAACTCAGCAGGACAGGCAGCATCTCTGGAGTTAAGGAATGGGTGACGTTTCGGGTCACCCATTCCTTCTCTCGACCCGAAACGTCACCCATTCCTTCTCTCCAGAGATGCTGCCTGTCCGGCTGAATTACTCCAGAATTCTGTGTCTACATCTTTGGTGTAAACCAGCAACTGCAGTCCCTTCCCACTCACAAAGGCCAATAAAGAAGCCCGATCTGTTATCTGATCAAACAAGGTGATCACCATTCTCATTGCAGTCTCACTCACCTTCCTGCGATCCAATAAAAACAGACACTTCTTGATTCTGTGGGAAACAAAGGAAGAGTTAAAATACTGAAACCAGAAACCAAAGAGGGTTTGGGATGGCGGAGAGTGGGGATGGTGGCGGAGGAAGTTCGGGGGTGAGGGAGCATGTCAGAGAGGACAGGGATAGGTGAGGGATGATTCAGGGAGGTGTGTGAGAGTGAGAAGAAGGGGACATTTTAATTATCCACGTTCCATGCTGGAGACCACTGCTCAAAGGGAGTCAAACCCCATCCTCCACTAAGCAGCCTGCTAGTCCGCCTGCCCCCTCACCATGCTCAGTGCACCTTGCTGGGTAACTCTTGCTTTCCCTCTCTCCATCCCAACCCCATCCTAGTTCCCCGACTAGCCCGGCAGTCCTCCTGATTAAATATTACTGATGCCATGTTGTCACTTCCCCTCAGCTAGCAATGGACCGCATTACATTTCCTTATCACCATCTGCTTTGATCTGCCGTTTTCGCACCGTACCCTTCCATATCTCTAGACTCCCTGTCCCCTGACTCTCAGTCTGAAGAAGGGTCTTGACCTGAAACGTCACCAATTCCTTTTCTCCAGAGAGTCACGCTGAGTTACTCCGGCAATTTGCGGCGATGTTATATTACTGGGTTGCAGCCTTGGGCTTGAGTCCTAAAACAGAGACTTGGGAGCTAGATGCAGGCTGAAACTCCCGGTGTCAGCATGCAAGGAACACGATGCTATCGAACTGTGCCGTGTTTCAGGTGAGTTGGTTAGCTGAGACCTCCATTGGGGAGGGACCCAGGGGTGAAAATTATCCCAGGAAACCACCTTGAAGAAGAGAGGATGGTTCTCCCCGAGGGTCAACATTGATCAGTCAACATCATCACTGGAGCAGATTATCTGATCACCCAGTTGCTGCCTTACAGCGCCAGAGACCCTGCTTCGATCCTGACTATGGGTTTTATCTGTACGGAGTTTGCTATGTTCTCCCTGTAACTGCGTGGGTTTTCTCCGGGTGCTCCGGTTCCCTCCCACACTCCGAAACCTGCAGGTTTGTCAGTTATTTGGCTTTGTTAAAAAATATTGTAACTTGTCCCTAGTGTGTGGGATAGTGCTACTGGGTTTTCTCCGGTTTCCTCCCACATTTCAAAGACCTGCGAGTTTGTAGGTTAATTGGCATTTGTAAATTATCCCCAGTGTGTAGGATATTGTAGGGAGAATCGTTGGACCAGCACTGACTCGATGGGCCGAAGGGCCTGTTTCCTATAACACTGTACCTATAAAACTGAAACTAAATCACATTGTGGGACCTTACTGTGCAGATATTTGCTGCCATGTTCCTCCTAGCGCATCAGTGATTCCATTTCACAAGTAGCCGTGCGGCACTTTAGGCTTCTTGAGCTGGTGAAGTTGTCCCAGCAACGCAGGTCTTAACTCTCCAGTAATCAAAAAGCAAAAAGAACTGTAGACGCGGGAATTCTGAAACCGAAACCGAATGCTGCAAATGGTTGTGATGAAAAAGGCCATCAACCTAGAATGTCTTCCCTTCTCAATCTCTGCTGCCCGACTTGCTGAGTGTTTCCATTGATGTCTGCTGAGATGTCAAAGGGGACAAAGGAACGGGTGACGTTTTGGGTCGAGACCCTTCTTCAGACTGAGAGTCATAGAAACATAGAAAATAGGTGCAGGAGTAGGCCATTCAGCCCTTCGAGCCTGCACCACCCATTCAGTATGATCATGGCTGATCATCCAACTCAGTATCCCGTACCTGCCTTCTCTCCATACCCCCTGATCCCTTTAGCCACAAGGGCCACATCTAACTCCCTCTTAAATATAGCCAATGAACTGGCCTCAACTACCTGCTGTAGCAGAGAATTCCACAAATTCACCACTCTCTGTGTGAAAAATGTTTTTCTCATCTCGGTCCTAAAAGACTTCCCCCTTATCCTTAAACTGTGACCCCTTGTTCTGGACTTCCCCAACATCAGGAACAATCTTCCTGCATCTAGCCTGTCCAACTCCTTAAGAATTTTGTAAGTTTCTATAAGATCCCCCCTCAATCTTCTAAATTCCAGCGAGTACAAGCCGAGTCTATCCAGTCTTTCTTCGTATGGAAGTCCTGCCATCCCAGGAATCAGTCTGGTGAACCTTCTCTGCACTCCCTCTATGGCAAGAATGTATTTCCTCATTTAAGGGGAGAAGGAGACACAGAGATATGGAAGGGTGAGGTGTGAAAACGAGATATCAAGGGGGACAAAGTTCAAGGAAAATGTGGAATAGATTATTGTTAGCTGAGGGGAAGGTGACAACGAGGCAGACATGTGATGAAAGAATTAATCGGCTGGGCTTCAATTCACTGGAATTTAGAAGATGAGAGGGGATCCTGTAGAAACATATAAAATTCTTAAAGGGCCTGTCCTACTTGGCGATTTTTTCGATGACATAGAAACATAGAAATTAGGGCAGGAGTTTCAGCCCTTCGACCTGCACGCCATTCAATATGCTCATGGCATGCACTGACGTATCAGGGCACCGAAAATGTCGTGGCGTGACGCGGCGTGACGACATATTGACGCGCGGTGTTTCTTCAAGTGTCACAACATTTGGTTTGTCGCCGCTGGATTTTGAAATGTTCAAAGTCTTTCGGCGACCCTGATACGTTGGTCAATGACGTCGGCAGTCGGCAAAAAAATTTGCCAAGTGAGACAGGCCCTTTAGGGATTGGACAGGCTAGATACAGGAAAAATGTTCCCGGTGTTGGGGGAGTCCAGAACCGGGTGTCACAGTTAAAGAATAAGGGGTAAGCCTAGGACTGAGACGAGGAAAAGCGTTTTTCACCCAGAGGGTTATAAATCTGTGGCATTCTCTGCCACAGAAGGCTGTGGAGGCCAATTCACTGGATGTTTTCATGGAGCGTTAGATATAGCTCTTAGGGCTAACGGAACCAAAGGGATACGGGGAGAAAGCAGGAACGGGGAACTGATTTTGGATGATCAGCCATGATCATATTGAATGGCGGTGCTGGCTCGAGGGGTCGAATGGCCCACTCCTTACACCTATTTTCCAAATGACTTCCATATTCTATACGACAAAGAAAGGTTCACCTGGTTACGCGTCTTGTGTGACTTCTGCAGCCACACTCGCCACTGGTCGTAGAGTTTGATGTTAAGGGCTGTACATCCGTAGGCATGCTTCTTCACCCAGCCGAAGAACTGCTTCAACTCCCGTCTCAGGTTCGAGCCGCTCTCCCCACTCTTCTGGTAGCACGCGTTGCTGGATCGTTCTGTCAGCAACACATTAGGGAGCTGCATTATTTACCCAACGTCAAGAGTCAAGTCAAGAGAGTTTTATTGTCCTGTGTCCCAGATAGGACAATGAAATTCTTGCTTACTGCAGCACAACAGAATATGTAAATGTAATACAGTACAGGAGATAAAGGTTCATTGTGTCCATGTACCATAGACCATATATAAACACAATAAATAAACAGATAAAGTGCAGTAGTAATAATAGACTGCTATTGTTCAGAGTTTGTTTGATGGCCATCTTCGGCCCTGACCTCCCTACCATCGAGGGGATCTATCGCAGTCGCTGCCTCAAAAAGGCTGGCAGCATCATCAAGGACCCACACCACCCTGGCCACACACTCATCTCCCCGCTACCTTCAGGTAGAAGGTACAGGAGCCTGAAGACTGCAACGTCCAGGTTCAGGAATAGCTGCTTCCCCACAGCCATCAGGCTATTGAACTCAACTCAAACAAAACTCTGAACATTAATAGCCCATTATCTGTTTATTTGCACTTTATCTATTTTATTTATTCATGTGTGTACATATATTTATGCAATGGTATATGGACACACTGATCTGTTCTGTATTCATGCATTCTATAATTCTGTTGTGAATTCTGAAGCAGAGCAAGAATGTCATTGTCCTATCTGGGACACATGACAATAAACTCTCTTGAATCTTGGATGGCGAGTTTAATAGCCTGATGGCTGTGGGGAAGAAGCTGTTTCTGAGCCTGGCTGTTCCAGATTTCAAGCTCCTGTACCTTCTTCCCGATGGCAACGGAGAGATGAGTCACAAGTCAACGTCACTTCCTCATAGTAAACCCTGACACATCAGTGTCCTCTTAGACACACGGTGTAGAAAGGAACTGCAGATTCTGATTTGTACTGAAGAAAGACACAAAGTGCTGGAGTAACTCAGCGGGTCAGACGACATCTCTGGAGAAGAAGGAATGGGCGATGTTTCAGGTCGCAACCCTTCCTCGGACTGATCTCAAATGTCATCCATCCCTTTTCTCCAGAGATGCTGCCTGACCTGCTGAGTCATTTTAGTACTTTGTGTCTATCCCCTTTACACACTTTTTGGTCCTGTTAGTTACAGAATCAAATTTCATAGAAACATAGAAATTAGGTGCAGGAGCAGGCCATTCGGCCCTTCGAGCCTGCACCGCCATTCAATATGATCATGGCTGATCACCAACTCAGTATCCTGTACCTGCCTTCTCTCCATACCCCCTGATCCCTTCAGCCACAAGGGCCACATCCAACTCCCTCTTAAATATAGCCAACGAACTGGCCTCAACTACCTTCTGTGGCAGAGAATTCCACAGATTCACCACTCTCTGTGTGAAAAACAGGAAAGGAAAATTTCCTTTCCCTTATTCAATCAAGCATTATTTGGGCAGGGATGGCAGATTGGAGTAAATCTCTGTCCCATCGACAACCCCAGGAGAAGACATTATGAGCTACTTTAGACATGGAGCGTGGAAACAGGCCTCAATGCCCACCGAGTCCGCGCCGACCAGCGAATCACCCCGTACACTAGCTCTATCCTACACGGTAGGGACAACTTATAATCGTTACCAAAGCCAATTAACCTGCAAACCCGCACGTCTTTGGAGTGTGGGAGGAAAACAAAGCACCTGGAAAAAACCCAAGTGGTCCCCAAGGAGAACGGACAAACTCCGTACAGACAGCGCCTGTGGTCAGGATCGAACCCAAGGTTGCAGACGCTGTTAGGCAGCAGCTCTACCACCATGTCACTGTGCTGCCCGATATTTACAGAGCAAGATTTTCTTTACCTTATTCAATCAAGCATTCTTAGGGCAGGGATGGCACAGATTGGAGTCCTATCAACAATCCCAGGACAGGACATTATGGGTTAGATAAGAGTAATGCCTTCTCTAGACTGACCCATCAAACAGCCCAAGAGAGGTTAGGGTAGGACTATTGCTACCTCACAACTGCCTGTTTCAACAGTCCACTCTCAAAACCAAAGTTGAGATATGTTTGTCTATTTGCCTAATGTAATTGAGGTCCTACTACGCTGTGAGTTTGGGTTTAATTTAGAGAAATGGATGTGAAAGTGGCTTGGCATATAACCGCAGCAGGCTAGCACGTGGCACAGCGGTAGAGTTGCTGCCGTACAGCGAGAGAGACCCGAGTTCGATCCTGACCACCGGTGCTGTCTGTACGGAGTTTGCACGCTCTCCTTGTGACCACGTGAGTTTCCCCTGGGTCCTCCGGTTTCCTCCCACACTCCGAAGACGTGCACATTTGTAGGTCAATTGACTTCTGTAAATTGTAAAACTATCACTAGCATGTAGGATAGTGTTAGTGTACGGGGTGGGGGGGGTGAGTGATCGCTGGTTGACTCGGTGGGCCAAAGGGGTCCTGGTTCCTCCCCCTGGGCTGTTTCTCCGGAGTCTCGATATGGAGACACTCACCATTCCGGGGAGTCGAGGCAGCGGTAGGAATACTCCACTCACTCCAAATCCCCGCCTTGCGCGAGCCATAAATGCCGACTGGGTTACACCGCACCTGCACAAAGTAAACGGTGCCTGGTCTAAGCCCTGCCAATCGGCACAGCGTCTGGTTTCCAATATCATCCACGACCTGCAGTGAGAAAGCAGGGAAGGGAGGATTACGTTACAAAGCTGATCTGCACAAACTAAGCTTGCAAGAAACTAATGTGGTGATTAAGATGATCAAAGGAGTTTGCAGAGTAGAGCAAGAGAGAGAGAATCTATTTTCTCCAGTGATCCCTGGGAGGTCAGAACAAAGTGAGGTCAAATGGAAGCCGGGCCTTCCAGAGATACTGTCAGGAATGATCCCCCTTGGGCAGTGGAACGCTGGGACTCTCCACCAAAAGATGATTACAGATGGAAAATCAGAAATCTGTGATCAGATGTGAAGGATATTCGTGTCGATGGAACCAAAGTGGGTCGTTTGAGTTAAGATGCAGATCAGTCCATATCTAATTAAATTGTAGATCTAGCTGGTGGTGGCAAAATAGCTTCCTGTTATTACGTAGATTAAGATCGGGCAGCACAGTGGCTGACTTACAGCGCCAGAGACCCGGGTTTGACCCCGACTACGGGTGCTGTCTGTATGGAGTTTGTACGTTCTCCCCGTGACCTGCGTGGGTTTTCTCCGGGCGCTCCGGTTTCTTCCCACACTCCAAAGATGTACAGGTTTGTAGGTTACTTGCCCTGGCATAATTGCAAGTTGTCCCTCGTGTGTGTGTGTAGGATAGTGTTAGTGCATGGGAATTGTAGGTCGGCGAGGACTCGGTGGGCCGAAGGGCCTGTTTCGGCGCTGTATCTCTAAACTAAACTAAATTGTAGAACTGTCCAGTGTGGTGGAACAGCATCTGGCAGTTATTACGTAGATCAAGTAGAGCCTGAAGTGGTCGGAGAATGACCGAGTAGGCCTTTAAAGTTATGAGAGTTATAGACAGGGCGGTTGCAGGGGAAATATTTCTACTTGGAAACACTTTTGGTGGTGAGTCTGTGGAATTCTCTGCCTCAGAGGGCGGTGCAGGCATGTTCTCTGGATGCTTTCAAGAGAGAGCTAGATAGGGCCCTTAAAAATAGCAGAGTCCGGGGATATGGAGAGAAGGCAGGAACGGGGTACTGATTGGGGATAATCAGCCATGATCACATTGAATAGCGGTGCTGGCTCGCAGGGCCGAATGGCCTACTCCTGCTCCTATTGTCTATTGTGATTCATAGGGTCATAAGGAATAAGAGTAGAATTAGGCCATTTGGCCCATCAAATCTACTCTGCCATTCAATCATGGCTGATCTATCTCTCCCTCTGAACCCCATTCTCCTGCCTTCTCTCCATAACCCCTGACGCCTGTACTAATCTGTACTGTACCAGACCTACATTGTCACAACAGGCCCACACCAATATGCCCCATCTACACTAGTCCCACCTGCTTTTGTTTGGCCCAAATCCCTCTAAACCTGTCCTATCCATGTACCTGTCCAAACGTTGTGATAGTACCTGCCTCAATTTACCTATTCCGGCAGCTCGTTCCATATACCCACCGCTCATTGCGTTAAAAAGTTGCCCCTCAGGTTCCTATTAAATCATTCCTCCCTTCATCTTAAGCCTATGTCTTCTGGTTCTTGATTCCCCTACTCTGGATAAAAGGCTGTGCATTTACCCGAGCTCCTCCTCTAGGATCTAAATTCCTAAATTCCTTGTATGTGAATACTTGGCCAATAAACGTATTCATTCATTCATTCATTCATTCATACACATCAATAAGATCACCCCCTCATCTTCCTGCGCTCCAGAGAATAAACTCCTAGCCTTCGCAACCTCTCCCTGTAGCTCAGGCCCCCGAGTCCTGGCAACATCCTCGTAAATCGCCTCTCCACCCCGTTCCAGCTCGACAGCATCTTTCCTTTAGCAGGGTGACCAAATCTGAACACAATGCTATAAATGTGGCCTCACCAACGTCTTGTCCGACTGTGACTATCACTTCCCAACTTCTGTGCTCAATACTCTGTCTGATGAACATTGACTGGCAGCCAACGATTCCAACCGAGAAATCCAATGGAAAATTCAAAAGAAACGACTTTATCCGGTGATTCAATGATACTTTCTTGTACTGAAATTCTTTGTGTTTTTTTTGCAGGCAATACACAATTAGACTAATTAGACTCTGAAGAAGGGTCTCGACCCCAAACGTCACCCATCCCTTCTCTCCAGAGATGCTGCCTGTCCCGCTGAGTTACTCCAGCATTTTGTGTCTGTCTTCCAATTGGAGTCATGTTGGTCTCTTTAGGTTCTCTGGGCCCCTCTTTAGTTCTCGGCGGCCCTCCCACGCCGGGTCCCTCTTAGCTCTCGTTAGTTCTCATTAGTTCTCTTTAGTCCATCCGTCGAGTGGCAGGGATGTTCAACCCTGAACAGTGTACACCTACTTAAGGAGAGGCTGCTCCCTTCTTCTGAGGGAGGAGAGATCAGAGAGTTACGGCTGAAAGCTTTTGAGAAGAGATGGGGCTAAGAGGATTTGAGTATAAACACTGATGGTCTGCCATAATTCCTGTGTAATCCTGCGCGATCTATTGATCTTTCTCCTCGCCCAGGAGTCCGTCGTCACTCACGCTAATACCCGCTCCTCCCTCAATGCTCAAAGCCAACTCTGCCCGATACTCGTATTTCAAGGCATCGATTCTTTGTGTGCAAGCGTGAGATGTTTAAGACCTTGGCCCACAACTAGCATCACTAATCCTTCCTGACTGGATCTAATATCCCTACATAAGTACACACACAGACGCACAAATGCAGCGAGGAATGCAACAGCTCCCATGTTGCGCTCGGGTAGTTTACAAACTAACGATATGAACATTGTCTAGTTTGGAGACACAGCGCGGAAACAGGCCCTCCGGCCCACCGGGTCCGCGCACTACCCTACACACACTGGGGACGATGTTTTACATTCGCCCCAAGCCAATTTACCTACAAACCGGTACGCCTTTGGAGTGTGGGAGGAAATTGAAGATCTCCGAGAAAACCCACGCAGGTCACGGGGAGAACGTGCAAACTCCGTACGGACAGCACCCTTAGTCGGGATCGAAGCCGGATCTGCGGTGCTGCAAGCGTTGTGAGGCAGTAACTCTACCGCTGCACCACCGCCCGATAGAATTGACCTCTCCAATTTTAGCTAACCTCCAAATAACCACCCCACCCGCCCCCCTATGTGTGTCTATGTTTGGTGAAAACCAGCATCTGCAGTTCCTTCCTACAGCTCCTCCTGTGTGTTGATAACTGCAGATCGTGGAGCTGAAGGACTTCATTGAAGATAAGGACACATAAAATAATGGATCGACTGGGCTTATATTCACTGGAAGTTAGAAGGATGCGAAGGAAGATTCTTAAGGGATTGGACAGGCTAGATGTAGGAAAAATGTTTCCGATGTTTCCGGAGTCCAGAACCAGGTGTCACAGTTTAAGAATAAGGGGTCGGCCATTTAGGACTGAGATGGGGAAATACTTTTTCACCCAGAGGGTTGTGAATTCTCTGCCACAGAAGGCAGTGGAGGCCAATTCACTAGATGTTTTCAAGAGAGTGTTAGATTTAGCTCTTAGGGCTAACGGTATCAAGGGATATGGGGAGAAAGGAGGAACGAGGTACTGATTTTGGATGATCAGCCGTGATCATGTTGAATGGCGGTGCTGGCTTGAAGGGCCGAATGGCCTACCCCTGAAACCTATTTTCGACGTTTCTATGTAAACCCAGTTCCTTCCTGTGTGTTGGTAACTGCAGGTAGTGGAGCTGAAGGACTTCTTGGAAGATAAGGACACCTCAAATCTGCCCGTCCAAGGTAAATGAGGGCGGCGTGGAGCCTGGCCAAGCTGGCCATCCAGAGAAACATAGAAAATAGGTGCAGGAGGAGGCCATTCGGCCCTTCAGGCCTGCACCGCCATTCAATGTGATCATGGCTGATCATCCAACTCAGTATCCTGTACCTGCCTTCTCTCCATACCCCCTGATCCCTTTAGCCACAAGGGCCACATCTAACTCCCTCTTAAATATAGCCAATGAACTGGCCTCAACTACCTTCTGTGGTAGAGAATTCCACAGATTCACCACTCTCTGTGTGAAAAATGTTTTTCTCATCTCGGTCCTAAAAGATTTCCCCCTTATCCTTAAACTGTGACCCCTTGTTCTGGACTTCCCCAACATCGGGAACAATCTTCCTGCATCTAGCCCGTCCAACCCCTTAAGAATGTTGTACGTTTCTATAAGATCCCCCCTCAATCTCCTAAATTCTAGCGAGTCACGGCGCCAGGCGGAAGAGGCCAGATGCTCGCCCCTTTACCGGGGTTACGTCAGAGAGGGCGGTGTTATTTGTAACATGGTTGTTTATAATCTAATGTCTGAATAGTTTGACGATTCTGTAATATGGTTAAGAAAGAACCGCAGGTGCCGGAGAAATCGAAGGTAGGCAAAAATGCCGGAGAAACTAAAGCGGGTGAGGCAGCGTCTACGGAGCGAAGGAACAGGCGACGTTTCGGATCGAGACCCTTCATAGAAGGAATAGGCGACGTTCCGGGTCGAGACCCTTCGAAGAAGGAATAGGTGACGTTTCGGATCGAGAACCTTCTTCGAAGGGTCTCGACCCGAAACGTCACCTATTCCTTCGCTCCATAGACGCTGCCTCACCCGCTGAGTTTCTCCAGCGTTTTTGTCACCCTGTAAAATGGCGGTGGCTGCCGTCACCACGGTTTTATCTATTTTTGGGGGGGTTTTTTTGTATCATGTTGGTATTTAAATACATTTTTTGACACATAGGAAAAATGGAAATGAAGGGCGGGCGGGATGGTGCGAAACACTGGCAATCACCTTCCACTCCGTGCTGTCCTCCACACGGTAGCGGATCTGGTATTTGGCCTGGAAGAGAAAGTCTTTCAGAGCGGGCGGGGAGCTCCAACAGACGCTGAGCTGGTCTTCGAGATCCCCGACGCGATTCACCTGAACGTCAGAGGGAGCATCCGTGGTCACTGCCAAAAGGTAAAAGGGACAGGCAAAAAAAAACATCAGTGCTTTTTTTTTCTCTTTCGTTTAGAGATACAGAGCGGAAACAGGCCCTTCGGCCCAGCAGGTCCGCGCTGACCAGCGATCCCCGCACTCTAACACTGTCCTGCAGACACTGGGGACAATTTACACATACACCAAGCCTGCTTCTTCTTGCGTGTGGCATGCACGGATGTAAGTTGCCGGACAACTTGTTCTATTTGATCTTATTTGATTGTGCACGCCGGGTTGATTGCATTCGTCGAAACAGGGCGGACCACAATAGATAATAGGTGCAGGAGGAGGCCATTCGGCCCTTCGAGCCAGCACCGCCATTCACTGTGATCACGGCTGATCGTCCCCAATCAGTACCCCGTTCCTGCCTTCTCCCCATGTCCCCTGACTCCGCTATCTGTAAGAGCCCTATCTAGCTCTCTCTTGAAAGTATCCAGAGAACCGGCCTCCACCGCCCTCTGAGGCAGAGAATTCCACAGACTCACCACTCTCTGTGAGAAAAAGTGTTTCCTCGTCTCCGTTCCAAGGTTGCAACCTTCCGCCCATACACCAAGCCAATGAACCTACATGCCCGTCCGTCTTTGGAGTGCGGGAGGAAACCAAAAATCTCCGAGAAGACCCACGCGGTCACGGGGAGAGCGTGCAGACAGCACCCGTAGTCGGGATCGAACCCGGGTCTCCGGCGCTGCAAGCGCTGTAAGGCAGCAGCTCTATCGCCGTGCCGCTCACGCTCACACCCACATCCGTGCGTGCTGTGGGAGCTTTTTAGTTTTTAGAGAAACAGCATGGACACTTTAGGCAGAGGGCGGTGAATCTGTGGAATTTATTGCCACAGAGGGCTGCGGAGGCCAGGCCATTGGTTATTTTTGGAGTCTGAAGAAGGACCTCGACCCGAAACGTCATCCATTCCTTCTAACCAGATGGGCTGCCTGACCCGCTGAGTTACTCCAGCATTTTGTGTTTATCTTTGGTGTGAACCGTCATCTGCAGTTCCTTACTACACAGGTTATTTTTAAGGTTGGCAGAGACTTGATTAGTGCGGGTGTCAGGGGTTATGGGGAGAAGGCAGGAGAAGCGGGTCGAGAGGGAAAGATAGAACAGCTGCGATTGAATGGCGGAAAATACTTGATAGGCCGAATGGCCTCATTCTGCTCCTGGAACTGATGAACTGATGCTGCACCTTTGCACCACTTTAATTATCATTTACATTTTCATTGAAATTGGGTTGGGGCATCAACGCCCTCAAAGGCACTCACCCACGTCCAGAATGTCCAGGGAGATAATGTCAGAAGCTGCCGAGCCCAGTTTGTTAGAGGCCTCGACCCAGATCTCGTATGGAGTGAAGAGAGCCAGATCCTTGGGGATGTAGCAAGAGTTGGGCCCAGCTGTGCCCATTTCCTGGCATTCATTCTCTTTGCCGTACCACCTGGGGAGAAGCAATGTTTACTTGCGTTTAGTTCAGTTTAGAGACACAGCGCGGAAACAGGCCCTTCGGCCCATCAGGTCCGCACCGACCTGTGATCCCCCGCACAATAACACACACACCAGGGACAGTTTTACATTTACACCAAGCCAATTAACCCACAACCCCGCACGTCTTTGGGGCGTGGGAGGGAACCGAAGATCTCGGAGAAAACCCAGGCAGGTCACGGGGAGAACGTACAAACTCCGTACGGACAGCACCCGTCATCAGGATCGAACCCGGGTCTCCGGCGCTGTGAGGCAGTAGTTCTACCGCTACGCCACCGTGCCGCCAAGGTGTATTCCCTAAATCGTAATTTTCCATACAGTCGAACAATATTAATACTCGTAACTCTAATCGTCGTCGACAAGTGGAAGCGAGTCATAGAGTCACTGCATGGAAACAGGCCCTTCGGCCCAACTTGCCCTACATGCCCCATCTGCACTAGTCCCTCCTGCCTGCGTTTGGCCCATATCCCTCTAAACCTATCCTATCCATGTATCTGTCTAAATGTTTCTTAAATGTGATAGCACCCACCTCAATTACTTCCTTCTGCAGCTTGTTCCATAAACCCACAGGCCTTTGTGTAATAAAAGTTGCCCCTCAGATTCCTATTAAATCTTTCCCTCCCTTCACCTTAAACCTACATCCTCTGGTTCTTGATTCCCTCTCGAGCTGAAAATGTTTCTCTCTACCCATCATGTTAAATACGTTAAATATCTTAAGCTGTTGCAATGTGAGAATGCAGCCAGGTTTATTTAATATGTCATGGTAGTTTAGCCCGGAGATAGACACAAAAAGCTGGAGCCGAAATGTCACCCATTCCTTCTCTCCACAGATGCTGCCTGTCCCGCTGAGTTACTCCAGCTTTTTGTGTCTATCTTCAGTTTAAACCAGCATCCGCAGTTCCTTCCTACACCTTGAGTCCAAATTGACCATCTGAAGAAGGGTCTCGACCCGAAACGTCACCCATTCCTTCTCTCCAGAGATGCTGCTGCCTGTCCCGCTGAGTTACTCCAGCTTTTTTGTGCCTATCTCCGGTTTAAATTAGCATCTGAACTCCTTCTTGCACGTGAGAGTTTAGCCCTTGGACCACGGCTATCTTTCTGGCAACTCTGCAACGTGCAGTCTTGGAGGGCTACACAAATTCCTGAGCTCTGAATTGGGTGACAGTGCCACCACAGCTGTGTCTTAAGATCTCTGTCGTTAAGTTACTTATCCAATAATGTCTCCACAGCGCCTGTAAAATATAAATGGATGTAGTTCAAATCATCTGAAACATAAAGCTAATATCAGTAATGGTGACTAACTTACCAACTACCTACAATGGTCCACCTGGCCCATTGACATCCCTGAGGGAGGGGAAACTGCTTACGGAACCACTTTGCCCTAGCACATAATTTCAGACTCACAGCAATGTTCCGACTCTTAACTGCTCTCTGAAATGGCCCTGTAAGCCACTCAATCAAAGGACAATATGGATAGACAATAGAAAATAGGTGCAGGAGTCAGCCATTCGAACCAGCACCACCATTCAATGTGATCATGGCTGATCATCCCCAATCAGTACCCCGTTCCTGCCTTCTCCCCATATCCCTTGACTCCACTAGCCCCTAGAGGTCTATCTAACTCTCTTTTTAAATTCATCCAGTGGTTTGGCCTCCACTGCCTTCTGTGGCTAAGAATTCCACAAATTCACAACTCTCTGGGTGAAAAAGTTTTGCATCTCAGTTTTAAACAGCCTCCCCTTTATTCTAAGACTGTGCCCCCCTGGTTCTGGACCCCCAACATTGGGAACATTTTTTCCTGCATCTAGCTTGTCCAGTTATAATTTTATATGTTTCTATAAGATTCCCTCTCACATCCTTCTAAATTCCAGTGAATACAAGCCCAGTCTTTCCAATCTTTCCTCATATGACAGTCCTGCCATCCCGGGGATTAACCTCGTGAACCTACGCTGCACTGCCTCAATAGCAGGGATGTCCTCCCTCAAATTATCAATTTTGACAAATACACTGGATTAAACATTCTCATCTGGCTCCTTCCTTGGAAGTCAACAGATGCACCATGGAGGCATCTTATCGGGATGCATCACAACCTGGTTTTTGTGAACAGCTCCATCCAAGACCGCAAGAAGTTGCATGGATTTGTGGATGCAGCTCAGGCCATCACTCACACCAACCCCCCCTTCCATTGATTCCATCTGCACCTCACGCTGCCTCGGCAAGGCCAGCAGCATCATCAAGGACCAGTCTCACCCCCGGTCACTCCCTCTTCTCCCCCTCTCCCCTCTCCCATCAGCCAGGAGGTACAGAAGTGTGAAAACGCACACCGCCAGATTCAGGGACAGTTTCTTCCCAGCTGTTATCAGGCAACTGAACCATCCTATCACCAACTAGAGCATGGTCCTGAGCTACTGTCTACCTCATTGGAGACCCACGGGCTATCTTTAATCGATCTTAACTGAACTTTATCTTGCTTGAAACGTTATTCCCTTTATCATATATCTGTGCACTGTGGATGGCTCGATTGTAATCATGTCTCGTCTTTCCGGGACAGGTTAGCGCACAACAAAAATGCTTGTGACTGCACTTCATTACATGTGACCACACTGCACTGAACCTCAGTGTATGTGACTAATCGCGTGTTGTCTTTCCGCTGACTAGAATGCTGCAACCTTCCCTCCATTGATGAACTGTACACTGCAAGGGCCAGGAAGCGAGCGGGCAAGATCATCTCTGACCCCTCTCACCCTGGCCACAAACTTTTTGCATCACTTCCCTCTGGAAGGCGACTCCGGGCAGTCAAAGCTGCCACAGCCAGACATAAAAACAGCTTTTATCCACGAGTAGTTGCTCTACTCAACAGCCAGAAATCTGTAGCCTCCCTTTGATCTGGTATTTTGTGGGTTCACATGCTTGATCAATGGTGTTTTCTCATTAATGTTTTATTATTATTAATGTTTAGTGTTTTCGGAGTCAGTCGCAACTGTCACTGTATGTCATGTTGTTACTTGTGGGCGGAGCACCAAGGCAAATTCCTTGTATGTGAATACTTGGCCAATAAACTTACTTACTTAGCACGTAACAAAAGCTTTTCACCGCACATGTGACAATAAACAATCGATTTCCCTCCTGGGATAAATAAAGTTCTATCGTATCTTATAGAAACGTGTAAAATTATAAAAGGACTGGACAAACTAAATGCAGGAAAAATGTTCCCAATTATGGGGGAGACCAGAACCAGGGGCCACAGTCTAAGAATAAAGGGGAGGCCATTTAAAACTGAGATGAGAAAAAACTTTTTCACCCAGAGAGTTGTGAATTTATTGCCTTTATAAATCAGAGCATTGAATATAGGAGTAGGGAAGTAATGTTAAAATTGTACAAGGCATTGGTAAGACCAATTCTGGAGTATGGTGTACAATTTTGGTCGCCTAGTTATAGGAAGGATGTCAACAAAATAGAGAGAGTACAGAGGAGATTTACTAGAATGTTGCCAGGGTTCCAGCAACTATGTTACAGAGAAAGGTTGAACAAGTTAGGTCTTTATTCTTTGGAGCGCAGAAGGTTAAGGGGGGACTTGATTGAGGTCTTTAAAATGATGAAAGGGATAGACAGAGTTGACGTGGATACGTTTTTCCATTGAGGGTAGGGAAGATTCAAACAAGAGGGCATGACATGAGAATTAAGGGACAGAGGTTTTGGGGTAACGTGAGGGGGAACTTCTTTACTCAGAGGGTGGTGGCTGTGTGGAATCAGCTTCCAGCAGAAGTGGTGGAGGCAGGATCGATTTTAACATTTAAGAGTAAAGTGGATAGGTATATGGACGTGAAGGGAATGGAGGGGTATGGTCTGAGTGCAGGTAAATGGGACTAGGGGAAAACAAATGGTCGGCACGGACTGGGAGGGCCGAGAGGGCCTGTTTCCGTGCTGTAATTGTTATATGGTTATATGGTTAATTTGCGGAATTCTCTGCCACAGAAGGCAGTGGAGGCCAATTCACTGGATGAATTTAAATGAGAGTTAGATAGAGCTCGAGGGGCTAGCGGAATCAGGGGATATGGGGAGAAGGCAGGCACGGGTTACTGATTGTGGATGATCAGCCATGATCACAATGAATGGCGGTGCTGGCTCGAAGGGCCGAATGGCTTCCTCTTGCACCTATATTTCTATGTATCGTATTGTAAACAAAACAGACTAAAGTAACTAAAGGAATGCATTGACTTACCGTAACTTGTACTTCAGTATGTACTTTGTACGAAGGAAGGTTTCTCCCCGGCCCCCTGGGCTCCATTGACAAGTGAGATCCTTGGTGTTCTTGGACCAGCAGGTGATGTCGGTGGGTTTCTCTGGGGGAACTGTGCAAGAAAGAGGTGAAACCAGCCACACACTGAGATGCCACCCAAATGCGCCTTAACTCACTTCCTGTGCCGCAAGGCCATAAGTGACAGGAGCAGAATTAGGCCATTTGGCCCATCAAGTCTACTCCGCCATTCAATCATGGCGGATCTAACTCTTCCCCCCCTTAACCCCATTCTCCTGCCTTCGCCCCATAAACTCTGACATCCGTACTAATCAAGAATCTGTCTATCTCTGCCTTAAAAATATCCACTGACTTGGCCAACCACAGCCTCCCGTGGCAAAGAATTCCACCAGCCTCGGACTAAAGAAATTCCTCCTCATCTCCTTCCTAAAGGAACGTCCTTTACTTCCGAGTCCGAGACTCTCCCACTAGTGGAAACATCCTCTCCACATCCACTCTATCCAAGCCTAATATCAGTCTCCGCAATTCTTGAAGTTGCCAGACTGCCAGTATCCTACCCTGAAGCAGCTGGCTGATACTGGGGCAGCTTACACCCCAGCCATATGAATATCGACTTCTGTAGCTTCAAGCAACCCTTGCTTACCTTCTCTCTCTCTCTCCATCCCTCCCCCACCCTAGTTCTCCGACTAGTCTGGCTGTCCTCCTAATTAAATTATCTCTGTACGCTTCATTGTCACCTTCCCCTCGTTAACAATGATCAATGCTACTTTTTCCTTTGCACCTCATCCCCTTTGATGTTTCGTTTCCACACCTTCCCCTTCCTTATCTCTGTGTCTCCCCCACTCCCCTGACTCTCAGTCTGAAGAAGGGTCTCGACCCGAAACGTCACCCATTCCTTCTCTCCAGAGATGTTGCCTGACCCGCTGAGTTTCTCCAGCATTTTGTGTCTACCTCCGGCCGGTGTGAATATTGATTTCTCTAACTTCAAGTAACCCTCGCATCCCCTCTGCTGCTTCCCAAGATGGCGTCCAACCCATTTGCGTGTTAGCCACAGAAGCAGATCTACAGACTCGCATTACAATCACTGCATACCCTTAAATCTGTATTCCTGTGTAGCAACATGTTATACATTACCATGCACCTATACACTGTGAATTAATTGATTGTAATCATGCGTTGTCGTTCTGCCGACTGGTTAGCACGCGACAAAAAGCTTTTCACTGTACCTCAGTAAACGTGACTATAAACTGAACTGAACTCTCTCTCTCTCCGTCCACCCCCCACCCGAGACGTTGTTCTAGTTTCGCTGTCGTTCCGCTGAGTTCCTCTGTCTGTATAACCCGTTGTCCCCTAATCCCAAAGCCTACAATGGTCCATTGTGACGCCCCCCCCCCCCCAGTTCCTTCATTACCATTGCTTTTTGCATATTTTCCATTCATTTCTCCAAAGAACCATCTATATCCCTCGGTCCCCTCTCCTCTGACTCTCAGTCTGAAGAAGGGTCTCGACCCGAAACGTCACCTTTTCCTTCTCTCCAGAGATGCTGCCTGACCCGCTGAGTTACTCCAGCTTCTTGTGTCTGTCTTTGGCTGACAGTTTAACTTGATTCATGTAAGGACATAACATATAGAGCCGGGAGTAAGGCAACAATCCCTCCATTGACTAGCGTTGCTGGGACATGTTGGCCGGTGTGGGCATGTTGGGCTGAAGGGCCTGTTTCCATGCTGTATCACTCTATGACTCTATGTCACACCAGCCAACACACAGGCAAGAACATTTGTAAACTATCACAAACAGATGAGAATGTACATACTGTAGGTGTGAAATCACTGAACATTCAGAAAAGCATTGAATTTTTCAGCAAAGGGGAGGCCATTTGGCCCATTAAGTCAATGTTGACCCATTAAGTCCATGTCAGCCCATAGCAAATGAATCCCATTCCCATTACCCTAGACAGACACAAAATGCCGGAGTAACTCAGTGGGCCAGGCAGCATCTCTGGAGAGAAGGAATGGGTGATGTTTCTGGTCGAGACCCTTCTTTAGGAAGTTTTATCTGTCCAGGTTCCCTATTTTGTACTCCAAGTCACAAGTTTTATGAATCGCAAGATCCCACACACTTTACGAACCACAATCCTGCGATCTCCTTTAAGGAGACATTAATGGGCAGCAGGGTGGCGCAGCTGGAGAGCCGCTACCTCACAGCGCCAGAGACGCAGGTCCGATCCCGACTGCCCCTGCTGTCTGTACGGAGTTTGTACGTTCTCCCCGTGACCGGGTGGGTGTTCACCCGGGTGCTCCGGTTCCTCCCACACTCCAAAGACGTGCAGATTTGTAAGGCTAATTGTCTTTGGTAAAATTGTAAATTGTCCTTCAAGTGTGGGATAGTGCTAGTGTGCGGGGTTCACAGGTCCCAGGAGCAGAATTAGGCCATTCGGACCTTCCAGTCTACTCCGCCATGCAATCGTGGCTGATCTATCTTTCCCTCTCAACCCCCCTTCTCCCCATAACCCCTGAAACCCTTACTGGTGGGCCACGGACTTGATGGGCGCTGTATCTCTAAAATCTAAAGTTAGTGAGGAAGAACTTACGGCCAACATAGAGGCAAGAGCCGGCCAGGATCCTGCCGTCTGACCGGTGGCATACAAGGTTGTCTCCAGACTGCTGCTGCGACCCATTTAGCCCACTGACCGTCACCATCAGCGCCGTGCTGTTGACCACCGTGTAGAGCTCCCAGCCAAGCCTCTGGCCGTTCAGCGTCCAGTAGAGGTCCCGCGAGTCCACGTGCGATTCTGGGCTGACCACGCACGTGGCCTTCAATGAAGAACCAATGGTCAGGATTGGATCCTGGGGAACGACCACTCCGAGCGCTGGAATGGGAAGGAGCAGAGACACAGCCTTAAACACAGCCCGGGGTAGACACGACAAGCTGGAGCAGCTCAGTGGCTCAGGCAGCATCTTTTTACTTTAGCCTAGTTTAGTCTAGAGATACAGCGCACAAACAGGCCCTTCGGCCCATCGAGTCCGCGTCGACCAGCGATCCCCTCACACTAACACTATCCTACCCACACTCGGGACAATTCACACTTGCACCAAGCCAATTAACCGACACACCCGCACGTCTTTGGAGTGTGGGAGGAAGCCGCAGATCTCGGTGAAAACACACGCACGTCCCGGGGAGAACGTGCAAACTCCGTACAGAGAGCATCCGCAGTCAGGGTCGAACCCGGGTCTCTGGCGCTGCTAGCACGGTAAGGCAGCAACTCTGCCGCTGCGCCACCGGGCCGCCCGTCTCTGGAGAAAAGGAATACGCGACGTTTCGGGCCGAGTCCTTTCTTCACACCCTGGTTCTGACTAGTTCTAACCCTGGTTCTCCGACTAGTTTCACTGACCTGCTGATTAAATGTTACCGATTGTGTGCCCTCGTTGGCACCTTCCCCTCAGCCAACAATGAACCTTCTACATTTCCTTGATCATCGACTGCCTTGATCTGTCATTTTCACATCTCACCCTTCTATATCTCTACCCTCTCCCCTGAAGAAGGGTCTCGACCCGAAACGTCACCCATTCCTTCTCGCTTGAGATGCTGCCTGACCCGCTGAGTTACCCCAGCATTTGGAATCTGTCTTAAAGCCTCTACATCAGGGGGGATCTCCGAGTTGCTCCAGCCTCCCGATCCTAACTCCTCTTCCTTTTCCCAAAGCCAGGAGATATTTGTATCGTTTACCAACAAAACAAGAGCTACGTATTTCTATATCACGAGACACAAAGTGCTGGAGTAACTCAGCGGGACAGGCAGCATTTCTGGAGAACATGGATAACTGTGGGTCTGGATCCTGAAACGTCATCTAACCATGTTCGCCACAGATGCTGCCTGACCTGCTGAGTTACTCCAGCACTTTGTGTCTTTTAAAAAAAAACAAAAAAAAAACAGGATCTGCAGTTCCTTGTGCCTACTATCTATTTCTTTGGTCCTTTTCAGAACCTCAATACATCACAATGTGCTTCTTAGCTGATCTAGTGCTCTCAAAGAGGCATCGGCATCCATTTGTACAGGGCAGGTGATTGGTTCAAGGTAGCATGTCTCAATATTGGCTTCAGTTCCCTTCCCTCTTCCGAGCGTCATTGTGATGTCTTAAAATGTCTGAGATGCAGGCATGGTTATTGTCCTGGAGTTTTCTGCTTGGTTTTCCGTCTCCTTTCGATTGTGTTTATATTTTTTGTGTTAAAACACCGAATGCAAACCTCCACTGCCTTGTGGCTGTTACCTTATTCAGGAAGGGTGAAGACCGGATCCGGTGGAATACGGGGAGGAGACGACCATTTGGCGGCCCAACGGGTAGGAAGGTGGACCCAGCGTAGCGTCGTGGAGCGCAACTAGGGCGCGATGTTCACGTAGAACACTAGGGTGGCCGTCCACTGCGCCCACTGACCTATCTCCAGCCGTCTGGATCCAGATTGGCCGAACGCACTATGGGAACTTCACTCGCCCCTCCCCTACAGGAACTATACATCAGGAGGTGCAACTCCAGAGCCAATAAGATAATGGGAGACCCCTTCCCCCCCAGCAACGGACTGTTCCAGCTGCTACGGTCAGGCAAACGCCTCCGTTGCCATGCTGTGTGAACGGAGAGGATGAGAAGGAGTTTCTTCCCAGAGGCCATTTGGACTGTAAACTCCTATCTCACCAGGGACTAACTTTACTGGACCACAATACCGCCCACAATATTTAATATGCAAAAGAACATGTGATTCTGTTCCATTCTGTTTGTAGTTTGTTTGTTGTTTTTTGCACAAAGTCCGCGAGCATTGGCCACGTTTCATTTCACTGCACATCCCGTACGTGTATGTGACAAATAAACTTGACTTGACTAGACGAGCGAGCGAGGCTGATGATTTGTGCAACTCTCCCTCACTTTAATCCAAGTCAACACGCAAGTCATGACCTCAGGTCCCGTGGCGCCCAACTTTGGAATTCTCTGGAATTCTCTGCCACAGACGGCAGTGGGGGCCAATTTGCTGGATGTATTCAAGAGAGAGTTGGATACAGCTCTTAGGGCTAACGGAATCAAGGGATGTGGGGAGAAAGCAGGAACAGGGTACTGATTTTGGATGATGAGCTATGATCATATTGAATGGTGGTGCTGGTTCAAAGGGCCGAATGGCCTACTCCTGCACCTACTTTCTATGTTTCTATGTTTCCTACTCAGGTACATGGATAGGACAGGTTTGGGAGGATATGGGCCAAACAAACGCAGGCAGGTGGGACTAGTGTAGACGGGGCCTGTTGGCCAGTGTGGGCCAAAGTTGGGCCGAGGAGACCTGATTCCACGCTGTGTGACTCTCCGACTGTGACTCCCGGCCACTGGTGTTGAAGGCGTGCGGCAGGAGTGCGCTGGGATTCTTCCCATTCGCCCTGGACAAGGGCAGCTCCAATAGCCACCGTCCCCGAGACAGGTCTACACCATCCCCCCCACCCCACCCCACTTCCACCACCCCCACCAACTCCCCCCCACCCAAACCCCTTCCACCCCACCCCTCCCAACCCACCCTACCGCCCTCACCCACCCTCCTCAACCCCACCCCCAACCCCCCCACCATCCCCCCAACCACCCCGCTCAACCCCGCTCAACCCCACCCACCCAACCACCCCGACCAACCCCCCACACCCACCACCTTGCCCCTCAACTACCCCCCAACCCCCTACACCCCATCCCCACCACACCCCCCCCCAACCCCCCCATCCCAACCAAACCCCCCCATCCAACCCAACCACCCCGCTCAACCCCACCCCCACCACCCCCCAACCCCTCCAACAACCCCACACCCACCACCTTGCCCCTCACTACCCCCCCAACCCGCACCCCCAACCCCCTACACCCTATTCCCACCACACCCCCCCCTAACCCCCCTTATCCCAACCAACCACAACCCCCCCCATCCAACCCCCCCCCCCCTTCGCCCAGCCCCTAGTCGCGTTGGATTTCAGAGGCTGATCCGCAGCGAAGCAAGGGTGTGCCTGGTTTCCGGAGTATTCCAATCCGCGCGATGGTTGGCAGGTTGGCACGGATCTGCACTTAGCCCCGAAGAAAACACTAATCAAAAACAACAAGGGCCGTCAGAGCCATCAACAGCCTACACCAGAGAACAAGGTAGCGCCCAGCCTCGGGCTCGGAGCTGCACTAAATCCTCCTTTCATCACCTTCTTTCTTTGGAGAGTTGTCTAATTTTTTTTTTTTTTTCCTCGCCTAGCCGCATTCTTCTCTGTGCGAGATTTATTTACCTCGCCCCCTCGCTCCTTTTATTCCCCGTGGGTTTTTTTTTTTTCTCTCTTGCTTGCACCTTTTCGCTCGTCCCTTTCATGAGCACAGCCACCCAGTAATCGCACAAAGGGACCAAAGTAGTTTGAAAATCATCCAAAACTCAGGCTGGCTCAGATTCCAGCTGCGAGGAGCTTGTACGGGGGGGGGGGGGGTGAAACTCTACACGCGTAGTAAATTCCTCAGGGCTCCTATTTGTAATTTAAGTTGTAAAAATTATCGAACAAATCATTTTGATGGGGAAAGTACTCTAAAGAAATGACAAGGGCCACACTGGTTCAGGCTCCAGTGCTGTCCTTGTTTTAACAGCCCTAAATGGCCTACCCCTTATTCTTAAACTAAGGGGCAGGCCATTTAGATTTAGTTTAGTTTAATTTAGATTAGAGACGCAGCGCGGAAACAGGCCCTTCGGCCCACGCCGACCAGCGATCCCCGCACATTAACACTATCCTACACACACTAGGGACAATTTTTACATTTACCAAGCCAGTTAACCTACATACCTGCACGTCTTTGGAGTGTGGGAGGAAACCGAAGATCGCGGAGAAAACCCCACGCAGGTCACGGCGCGAACGTGCAAACTCCGTACAGACAGCGCCCGTAGTCGGGATCGAACCCGGGTCTCTGGCGCAGCACTCGCTGTAAGGCAGCGACTCTACCAAGGCGCCACCGTGACTGTTTTTTCACCCAGAGAGTTGTGAATCTGTGGAATTCTCTGCCGCAGAAAGCAGTGGAGGCCAATTCACTGGATGTTTTCAAGAGAGAGTTAGGTATAGTTCTTAGGGCTAAAGAAATCAAGGGATATGGGGAAAAAGCAGGAACGGGTTACTGATTTTGGATGATCAGCCATGATCATATATTATGGTCGTGCTGGCTAGAAGGGCCGAATGGCCTACTGCACCTATTTTCTATGTTTCTATGTTAGCCCTTCACACTGGCCCCTATGGGATTCAGTGCAGCCAACCCAGTGAGGTCTCTATGGCGAGAGCTTTCAAGTGAGAGCTAGATAGGGCTCTTAAAAATAGCAGAGTCAGGGGCTATGGGGAGAAGGCAGGAACGGGGTACTGATTGGGGATGATCAGCCATGATCACATTGAATGATGGTGCTGGCTCGATGGGCCAAATGGCCTCCTCCTGCACCTATTGTCTGTTGTGAGTGTCTTGTCTCCTGTCATACCAGTGTCTTTCTAGTATCTACAACACGAGTCAAGAACTTATGAAGAGGGGATCCCAAAACGTCACCTATTCCTTTTCTCCACGGATGCTGCCTGACCCGCTGAGTGTCGACCTTCGGTGTAAGCCAGCACCTGCAGTTCATTCCTACACAGGCCTCGGTCATTGGGCGGAGGGAGGATCTGAGGTGAGGGCTCGTTGGACGGCGGGTACCGGGATGGAGGGAGGGAGGGAGGGGGGATCAAGGGGCCGGTGGGAGGGTGAGCCGGGGCCTTCAGGAGGCGCCCCCGGGTCGCTAAGATGGCCGCGGAGAGGGACGAAACGTGCAGGAAGGAACTGCAGATGCTGGTTCAAACCGAAGATGGACACAAAAAGCTGGAGGAAGGGTCTCGACCTGAAACGTCACCCATTCCTTCTCCCCAGAGATGCTGCCTGTCCCGCTGACTCTCGCTACTCCAGCTTCCATCTTCGAGAGGAGAGGGGCGTCGGTTCGCGGGGGAAGGCCCTGCAGGAGCCTGGGGCTCACCTGGATCGGGGGCCGCTCCAGTAGACCGAGCGCGCGGGCCGACCGCACTTTGGAAATGGCGCCAAAACATGGCGACGTCCGCACGGGTAAAAAATGCGACCAGAACTTTCACTGCGCTGTTTCACTGCACTGGTGACAACTAAAGCACCGTTGTTGCAAGGTAGACAAAAATGCTGGAGAAACTCAGCGGGTGAGGCAGCATCTATGGAGCGAAGGAAATAGGCAACGTTTTGGGCCGAAACCCTTGGGTTTCGGGCCGAAACATTGCCTATTTCCCAAGGGTTTCGGCCTGAAACGTTGCCTATTTCCCAAGGGTTTCGGCCTGAAACATTGCCTATTTCCCAAGGGTTTCGGCCTGAAACGTTGCCTATTTCCCAAGGGTTTCGGCCTGAAACATTGCCTATTTCCCAAGGGTTTCGGCCTCAAACGTTGCCTATTTCCCAAGGGTTTCGGCCTGAAACATTGCCTATTTCCCAAGGGTTTTGGCCCGAATCGTTGCCTATTTCCCAAGGGTTTTGGCCCGAAACCTTGCCTATTTCCCAAGGGTTTCGGCCCGAAACGTTGCCTATTTCCCAAGGGTTTTGGCCCGAAACATTGCCTATTTCCCAAGGGTTTCGGCCCGAAACGTTGCCTATTTCCCAAGGGTTTCGGCCCGAATCGTTGCCTATTTCCCAAGGGTTTCGGCCTGAAACATTGCCTATTTCCCAAGGGTTTCGGCCCGAATCGTTGCCTATTTCCTTCGCTCCATAGATGCTGCCGCACCCGCTGAGTTTCTCCAGCACTTTTGTCTACCTTCGATTTTCCAGCATCTGCAGTTCCTTCTTAAACACCGTTGATGCAATCCCCTCTATTCCCCTGGATGAATGGAGTCCAGCAACACAGGGTCCTTCCTTTAGAAAGGAGATTAGGAGGAGTTTCTTTAGCCAAAGGGTGGCGATTCTGGAATTCATGGCCACAGTTGGTTGTGGAGGCCAAGTCTTTGGGGGACAGGGGACATTTTTAAAGCTTGATAGGTCCTTGTGTAAAAAGGAACTGCAGGTGCTGGTTTAAACCGAAGATAGACACAATAAGCTGGAGTAACTCAGCGGGACAGGCAGCATCACTGGAGAGAAGGAATGGGTGACGTCTCAGGTCGAGGCCCTTGTTCAGACTTAGGTTCTTCATTACATAGAAACATAGAAAATAGGTGCAGGAGGAGGCCATTCGGCCCTTCGAGCCAGCACCGCCATTCATTGTGATCATGGCTGATCGTCCCCTATCAATAACCCGTGCCTGCCTTCTCCCCATATCCCTTGACTCCACTAGCCCCTAGAGGTCAATCTAACTCTCTTAAATCCATCCAGTGACTTGGCCTCCACTGCCCTCTGTGGCAGGGAATTCCATACATTCACAACTCTCTGGGTGAAAAGGTTTTTTCTCACCATTTGTACGGGTGTCAAAGATGAAGGGAAGAAGGGCGGAGAATGGGGTTGAGAGGGAAAGAGAGATCAGCCATGATTGAATGGCGGAGTGGACTCAGTGGATCGAATATCGCAATCCTGCTCCGTCTAATGGACTTATAAACACAAAAGGAACCCAACACCCTCCAGGTATAAGCAGGCCGTAAGCAGCAGGACCGTAATCAACATTGCAAGCAACACCCTAACATTGGGTAGTGAACGTCCCAATGGGATGAAGATTGAGAGCTCCAATTCTATGTAAACACCCCGACCCATCCCTATTTTTCCTCCCCTTTTTCCTGTGCTCCACCCTGGGTGTGCACTCATCTTTTCCACTAATCCCACCCCCCTTCCCCTTACCCACCACCCCCACCCCCCTCACCTCTCACCGTCCCTTATCCTCCCCCCCCCTCCCCTCCCCTTACAACCCCCGTACACACCTCCAGCCCTCCCACGAAAGGCCCAAGAGAAAAGCACACACCTCCCTCCCTCTCATCCCCCCTCTCGCCTCCCCTCCCCGTCACCTTACCCCCCTAAACCTAACCCCCTTACACCCCTACCACGCCCCCCCCCCCTTTTTTTTTCTACCCCCCCCACCACCTTCCCCTTTACCCCCCCCCCCCCCCCTCCCCTCCTCACTCCCTCACCTTACCCCCCTCCCCCCCCTTACCCCCCCCTCACCCCGCCCTCCCCTTACCCCCCTCAACCTTACCTCCCCCCCCCTCAACCCCCCCACTTCACCCCTCCTTCCCACTCTCCCTTACCTTACCCCCCCCCACCCACCCCCACCCACACGCCACCCCACCTCCCCCTCACCTTACCTCCCCTTTTCCCCCAATCACCTTACCCACCACCTCCCCCTCACCTTACCCCCCCTCCCCTGTACCCCACCCCCTCAACCTTACCCAGCCCTCCCCTTACCCCCCCTCACCCCCCCCCCTTCCCCTCTCCCCTCACCTTACCCCCCCCCCCCCCCACCCAATCTCCCCCTCACCCCCACACCCCCCCCTTCCTTTATCCTCCCCCCTCTAGCTTTACAATGGCCCCATAATGGAAGCGTCCACGTCGGGGGGGGCTGGAAACTGGAAGTGTCCCGAGCTGATTCTGCCACCGCCATCACCTACTGCGACAAGTGATGGATCCCCACTGGTTGCCGCCGGATGCTCGCGCCTTTTCAGGACGGACGAGGTCAACATTTGGAACATGGAAGATGGACAGGGGAGAAGAAGAGGCTTCATATTTCACCCCTCTCCTCAACTTACACACCATTTGCCTCCTTTTGTTTTATCTCTCTATTTGTTTTATCCATTTGCCTCCATTTGTTTTAATCGCCCCCACCCATCTTCCAAAACAAAACGCCTTCTCACCATCACACCTGTCCCACCTCGGGGCGGTATGGTGGCGCAGCGTTAGAGTTACTACCCCAACGTAGAAACATAGACAATAGGTGCAGGAGTAGGCCATTCGGCCCTTCCAGCCTGCACCACCATTCAATACGATCATGGCTGATCATCCAACTCAGTAATTTTCCTGTACCTGCCTTCTCTCCATACCCCCTGATCCCTTTAGCCACAAGGCCACATCTAACATCACCGCGAGACATAGAAACACATAGAAATTAGGTGCAGGAGTAGGCCATTCAGCCCTTCGTAGCAGCCTCACCGCCATTCAATATGATCAAGGCTGATCATCCAACTCAGTATCCTGTACCTGCCTTCTTCTCCATAAAAATACCCTCTGATCCCCTTAAAAAAAAACCTCAAGGGCCACATCCAACTCACTCTTAAATTATAGCCATATGAACTGGCCTCAACTACCCTGCCTTTCTATAATCCACCCCCCCTGAACCTGGGTTCGATCCTGACTACGGGTGCTGTCTGTACGGAGTTTGCACGTTCTCCCCGTGACCGCGTGGGTTTTCTCCGGGTGCTCCAGTTTCCTCCTACATTCAAAATACGTGCAGGTTTGTAGCTTAGTGGGCTTCTGAACATTGTCCTTGATGTAGGATGGAATTAGTGGATGGGGATTGCCAGTCAGCGCGGACCCTGTGCTGTATCTCTAAAGTAAACTAAACTAAACTAGCCAGGCTTCCCCTCCCCCCCCCCCTCCTCACCACCAACTATTTTCCAGTTTTCAAACCCCCCCCCCACGACAAGCTTTTTGAAGAAGGGTTGCGGTCCAAAACATCGCCTATCCTTTTCCTCCAGAGATTCTGCCTGAGAGAGAGAGAGAGCTGGATAGGGCTCTTAAAGATAGCGGAGATTAGTCAGGGGATATGGGCAAAGGCAGAAAGGGGTACTGATTGGGGATGATCAGCCATGATCACTTTGCATGGCGGTGCTGGCTCGAAGGGCCGAATGGCCTACTCCTGCACCTATTGTCTATTGAGCCGCTGAGTTCCTCCAGCAGTTTGTGTTTTGCTCTTGATTCCAGCATCCGCAGTTCCTTGTATCTCCGAGCGTTTATTCTCCCCACCGTTGGCACACCTTGGCTCTGCCAGCGACACCAATGTGGCATCCCACCCAGTCTCTGGCAACGACACCGCCCCCAAGGACAAGACCTCACCTTCCGGACACATCCAACACCACCCCAGTGGGTCAACCGCCCTCTATTGTCAAATGCACAAAGTGAAAACGCACTGGGAAATTATTTCCTTACTAATACAGGAATTCTATCTCCCACACTAGTTCAGTTTTGTTTAAAAAAAAACTTTAAGTGTACAGGGCTAGCACTAGTGTATGGGGGCACAGCCTTACAGAAGCCAATTAACCTACACACCTGTGAGAGACACAAAAAGCTGGAGCGACAGGAGCCTGAAGACTGCGATGACCAGGTTCAGGAATAGCTGCTTCCCCACAGCCATCAGGCTGTTAAACCTGGCTCGGACAAAACTCTGAACATTAATAGCCCGTTATCTGTTATTTGCACTTTATCAGTTGATTTATTCATGTGTGTATATATTTATATAATGGTATATGGACACACTGATCTGTTCTGTATTCATGCCTACTATGTTCTGTGTGCTGAAGCAAAGCAAGAATTTCGTTGTCCTATCAGGGACACAGGACAATAAACTCACTTGAAGTTGAACTTGACTCAGTGGGACAGGCAGCATTCCTTCTCTCCGGAGATGCTGCCTGTCCCGCTGAGTTACTCCAGCTTGTTGCGTGTATCTTCGGTTTAAACCAGCAGTTCCTTCCCACACAACCTACAGACCTGCATGCCCGTGAGGGGGGAAATGGGAAGGAAAAGAGGAAACGAATGAGTTCCCGGAAGGGACAACCCGCCTTCAGGGTCACGGGGGAGGAAATGCAAACTCCGTACAGGCAGCGCACGCGGGGTCGGGATCCAACCCGCGGGGGGTCTCCGGCGCGCTGCCACTCGCTGTGAGGCCCAGCGACTCAGCACGCGGAGCGGAGAGTGGAACCGTGATCTGGATATATGATGCTTAGTCCCCTGTCCCACATTCATTGTTGATACATCCAATACTTCCCAACCGGGTCACAGGACCTCCCAGGTTTGTTTCCCAACTTCGGTTTTCCGCCCGTGGAATCAAGCCTCACTCCCTGGGCAACGCTGGTCGGGATGGTTATGGGGAGAGGGTTTGTATTAATAAAGCCATCGAGAAAAAGGGCATGGAGTACAGGGACTTAGCCCTATCTCACACCACCCTCTATACCAATCCGGTATTAGTCTTAGACACACAAAACACGATGTGGAGTTACTCTGCGGGTCGGGCAGATCTGGTGGGAGGATGGATGGGGGTACGTTTAGGGTTTCGAGACGCTATCCCATCTCCCCTTGGGGATGAATAAAGAAAAAAAAAGAAAGATCTGAAGAACCAACAAAAGTGGAGATGAACAGAAAATGAAGACGTAATGCCAAGAGAAAAGGAGCGAAAAAGGAAGAACAAGAAAAAAGGA
>CM069158.1:32236542-32284996 GCA_035221665.1 Okamejei kenojei | reverse complement strand
CCCCAAAACGTAGAAACATAGACATAGTGCAGGTGTAGGCCATTCGGCCCTTACAGCATTGCACCGCCATTCAATGGTGTTCATGGTAACTGATCATCCAATTCAGGATCCTGTACCTGCCTTCTCTTCCATCCCCCTGATCCCTTTAGCACAAGGGCAACATCTTAACATCACCGCGGAGACTGGGTTCAATCCTGACTACGGGTGCTGTTGTACGGGAGTTGCACGTTCTCCCTGTGACCGCGTGGGTTTTCTCCGGGTTGCTTCCAGTTTCCTCCCACATTCAAAATACGTGCCCAAAAGGTTTGTAGCTTAGGGGCTTCTGAACATTGTCCTTGATGTAGGATGGAATTAGTGGTGGGATGGGGATCGCCATTTAGTCAGCGTGCGGACCTGTGCTGTATCTCTAAGTAAAACTATCCAGGCCTTCCCCTTCTCCCCCCCCCCCCCTCCCTCACCACCCACCCTATTTTCAGTTTTCAAACCCCCCCCCCAAGACAAGCTTTTTGAAGAAGGGTTGCGGTCAAACGTCACCTATCCTTTTTCTCCTGGAGGATTCTGGCTATTCTGAGAGAGAGAGAGAGCTGGATGGGCTCTTTAAGATTGGGAGTCAGGGGATATGGGGCAAAGGCAGGGATGGGGGTTACTGATTGGGGATGATCAGCCATGTTCACTTTTGCATGGCGGTGCTGGCTCGAAAGGTGGCCGATGGCCTACTACTGCACCTATGTCTATTGTTCTATTGAAGGGCCGGCTGAGTTCTCCTCCAGCAGTTTGTGTTTTGCTCTTGGATTTTTCCAGCATCCGCAGTTCCTTGTATCTCAAGCGTTTATTATCCCCACCGTTGGCACACCTTGCTCTGCCAGCGACTCCAATGTGGCATCCCACCAGTCTCTGGCAACGACACCGCCCCCCCAAGGGAAAGACTCACCATTCCGTCACATCCAAACACCACCCCAGTGGGGTCAACCGGCCCTCTATTGTCAAATGCACAAGGTGGAAAACGCACTGGGGGAAATTATTTCCTTACAAATTACAGGAATTCTATCTTCCACAATGGTTCAGTTTTGTTTAAAAAAAACTTTAAGTGTACGGGCTATCGACTTCGTTGTATGGGGGGCACAGCCTTTACAGAAGCCCAAATTAACTTCACACCTGTAAGAGACCACAAAAAGCTGGCGTGACAGGAGCCTGTGGATGACTGCGGGACAACCAGGTTCAGGGAATTAGCTGCTTTCCCACAGCCATCAGGCTGTTTAAACCTGGTCGGAACAAAACCTTGAACATTAATAGCTTCCCCGTAATTGGGAGTTTTTTATTTGCAACTTTTATCAGTTGATTTATTCATGTGTGTATAAAAAATAAAAAAACAAAAATTAATTTATATTAAATGGTATATGGACACACTGATCTGTTCTGTATTCATGCCTACTATGTTATGTGTGCTGAAGCAAGGCAAGATTTTCATTGTCCTATCAGGGACACAGGACAATAAACTCACTTGAAGTTGAACTTGACTCAGTGGGACAGGCAGCATTCCTTCTCTCCGGAGATGCTGCCTGTCCCGCTGAGTTACTCCAGCTTGTTGCGTGTATCTTCGGTTTAAACCAGCAGTTCCTTCCCACACAACCTACAGACCTGCATGCCTTGAGGAAATGGGAGGAAACCGAAGATCCCGGAGACAACCCGCCCAGGTCACGGGGAGAACGTGCAAACTCCGTACAGGCAGCGCCCGCGGTCGGGATCCAACCCGGGTCTCCGGCGCTGCACTCGCTGTGAGGCAGCGACTCCAGCGCGGAGCCGACGTGACCGTGATCTTGGATTTATTATGATTGCATAGTCCCTGACCACAAAATCATTGGATTATACCTGCCCAACATTCCCAACCCCTTGGTACAGGACCTCGGTTGGTCCCTCCTTCTGTTTTCCAGCCCGGTGAATCAAGCTATCTTCCCTGGGCAACGATGGTCGGGATGTTATCTGGAGCGGGGCTTAATTCATTAAGCCATCGAGAAAACGGGCATTGGTACAGCGACCTTCATGCCCATCACCAAACCATCCATCTTTACCATTCCTGTATTGTCTTAGACACACAACACACGATGCTGGAGTAACTCTGCGGGTCCTGGGCAGTTCTCGGGGGAGAAGGTACGGGTGACGTTGCGTGGGTACGTGACGCGGCCAGCGACCACGCGCTGGCCAACACCAGGCCCCCTCCATCAACACACCCACCCGGGGACACCAACCACCCGAGAGGCGAGGGGGAGATAGGAACCAACGCCACCCGCGCTGCCAACGCCAGCCTACGCAGGGCCCACGTCGAACCGCGACGTCGCTCCTCTACTACATCAACCTCCCCACCCCCCCCGCTGCCACCCTCTCCTCCCCGCTCAGCACCCCCCCTCTCCTCCCCCAGTCTCATCCCCTCCCCCCCTCTCATCCCATCTCCCCTCCTCATCCCCCTCTTCTCCCCCCTCCTCATCCCCCTCATCCCCTCTCCACCTCTCCTTCCGTCCCCCCCCCTCACCTCCCCCTCTCATCCCCCTTCCTCCCCTTTCCCCCCCTCTCTACCCCTTCATCCCCCCTCTCCCACTCTCCTCCCCCTCTCCTCCCCCCTCGCCCCCCTCTTCCTCCCCCTATTCCCCCCTATCTCCCCCTCATCCCCCTCTCATCCCCCGCATCCCCTCTCCTCCCTCATCCCCTCCCTCTCTCATCCACCTCTCATCCCCCCTCTCTCCCCTCTTCTCCACCCTCTCCTCCCCCTCTCCCCCTCCCTCTCTCATCCCCCTCTCTGCCGTCCGCCTCCCCTATAATCATCCACCACCTCCCCCTATCACCCCCTCATCCCCTTCAAGCCCTCTAATCTCTCCCCCCTACTCGCTCCACCTCTACCCCTCTCTTTCCGCCTCCCCCCTCTCCATCACCGCCTCCCTATCCCCCCCCCTTCATCCCCTCTCTCCCCCCTCCCATCTCCCCTCGCCCCACTTTCTCTCACTCTCTCCACTCTCACACACACGTATTTGATGTCTCGTTTTCACACCTCACCCTTCCATAACTCTGTGCCTCCCTCTCCGACCCCCCCCCCCCCCCCCAACCCCCCGGGACTCTGAAGAAGGTTCTCGACCGAGGCGTCACCCATCCCATCTGTCCAGAGATGCTGCCCAGCCGAGTTACTCCAGCGTTGTGTTGTCTGTTCTTCCTTGTAACCCAGCCCCTGCAGTTCCTTGCACAGATAAACACAGGACACACACACATACAGCGCATGTTCGAGCGTGCACACCACACACCACAACCGAGAGCTTATTCCATACTCATCCCACGACCACAGTTTGCATTTTTAACTCCTCGATCGAGCTAATTTACTGATTAATCAAAGCTACGGATTTTTGCGTCGCGTTGCAAAGAGCTACTCACACGCCGAGGACAGGACCAGCTTCGCCAAGCAGCACCAGAGGAGAAATTGGAAAGACATGATGTTTCTTTAAAAGTCCGGTTTAAACAAAAAAAGAGATGATCCACCTCAGAGGGCGAGAGAGAGAGAGTGTGTACGGTTTAAAAAATTAAAATAAAATTAAAAAAAAAAAAAATTCTGAAAGTTTTTGAAAAGTTGAAACTTCCCCAGAGTGAGTGAGTTGTTGAACGAGCTGCTCCTCTGCCAGAGAAGCTCGACGCTTGTCTTCTCCCCTCCCTGCTTGGGATGCTGCAGATTAATGATTGCAAGTGCCCCACCCTGCAAACCCCTCCAGTTCCCCCGTTTACCCTCCCTCAATCAAGCTCGGCAGCAACCACCCCCCCCCCTCTGCACTGTCAAAAGTGAATGAATAATCCTTCCTGTAATTCCTGTCAGAGCATGAGCTGGGCTGAGCCGGTCCCTTCAGCTCATGTCAGTGGCAGGGCAATGACTCACCCCGCAGGAGGCTCAGCAAATCTGCAGTAATGGGGCAGTCTACAGCATCCAGCTTCTCGTAACACTTTTGTTTTTTTTTTGGTTCGACACACAGAACAAAAAGGACTGGACAAGCTAGATGCAGGAAAAATGCCTGGTACACCTCAACCCTCCCGCCCCCCCTCACTGTTACCCCCATACTCCATAGTGTGGGGGTAACAGTGAGGGTAATGTACCCCAACCTCATCACTGCAACACTTTCTGGCACAGCCCACAAACTCTTTTCCAGTAATGCATAGAAACATAGAAAATAGGTGCAGGAGGAGGCCATTCGGCCCTTCGAGCCAGCCATTCATTGTGATCATGGCTGATCGTCCCCAATCAATTTTACACTGTGCTCTCTCTGTATGTCTTTGTGTCTTTTCCATTTTTTTAAAATCTCATTTCCATTTCCATTTTCCTATTTTTAATAATGTTAATCTGTATTATCATTTTGAACCAAAAGCCCTACTAGGAACAAGTGTTGCGAATTAGCTTTGGCTAAAAACACTATGATGCATACATCAGATGACTGTTTCAAGGGTATCTATGTTTTTGTATCTGTCCCTATTTAAATAAACCTTAATAATTTTTTTTTTTAAATAACCCCTGCCTGCTTTCTCCCCATATCCCTTGACTCCACCAGCCCCTAGAGCTCTATCTAACTCTCTCTTAAATCCATCCGGTAACTTGGCCTCCACTGCCCTCTGTGGCAGAGAATTCCACAAATTCACAACTCTCTGGGTGAAAAANAAAAGGTTTTTTCTCACCTCAGTCTTAAATGACCTCCCCTTTATTCTAAGACTGTGGCCCCTGGTTCTGGACTCGCCCAACATTGGGAACATTTTTCTTGCATCTAGCTTGTCCAGTCCTTTTATAATTTTATAACCATATAACCATATAACCCCCATTTGATAACCTATATAACAATTACAGCACGGAAACAGGCCTCTCGGCCCTTCCAGTCCGTGCCGACCATTTGTTTTCACCTAGTCCCATCTACCTTCACTCAGACCATAACCCCCACCATTCCCTTCCCGTCCATTATACCTATCCACTTTACTTTTAAATGTTAAAATCGATTCCTGTCTCCACCACTTCTGCTGGATAAGCTCATTCCACACAGCCACACCTCTGAGTAAAGAGGTTCCCCCTCACGTTACCCCTAAACTTCTGTCCCTTAATTCTCACGTCAGGCCCTCTTGTTTGAATCTTCCCTACCCTCAATGGGAAAAGCTTATCCACGTCAACTCTGTCTATCCCTTTCATCATTTTAAAGACCTCAATCAAGTCCCCCCTTAACCTTCTGCGCTCCAAAGAATAAAGACCTAACTTGTTCAACCTTTCTCTGTAACTAACAGAGAAAGGCTGAACAACTTTAACTTTAACGCATAACTTATATATGTTTCTACTAAGATCTCCCCTCGTCCTTCTAAACTCCAGTGAATACAAGCCTAGTCTTTTCAATCTTTCCTCATATGACAGTCCCGCCATCCCAGGGATCAATCTCGTGAACCTACACTGCACTGCCTCAATCACAAGGCTGTCCTTCCTCAAATTAAGAGACCAAAACTGTACACAATACTCCAGATGTGGTCTCACCAGAGCCCTATACAACTGCAGGAGAACCTCTTCACCCCTATACTGAAATCCTCTTGTTATGAACATTCATAGAGGCAGACACTGTGTCTCTCTTCAGCCACCACAGTCCAAAGAATATAATCCAAGTTTACTCCACCTCTCCTGAGAGCTAATGTCCTCTAACATTGATTAGCATGCTGAGTTTTAACCTGAAGCTCCCACAACGTCTCCTCATAAGTTAATGAGTGATACGACCATCTGAGGAATCCTAATCTGAGGAAAGACATTCTTGCCATAGAGTGGGTACAGAGAAGGTTCACCAGACTGATTCCTGGGATGTCAGGACTTTCATATGAAGAAAGACTGGATAGACTCGGCTTGTACTCGCTAGAATTTAGAAGATTGAGGGGGGATCTTATGGAAACTTACAAAATTCTTAAGGGGTTGGGACAGGCTTGATGCAGGAAGATTGTTCCCGATGTTGGGGAAGTCCAGAACAAGGGGTCACGGTTTAAGGATAAGGGGGAAGTCTTTTAGGACCGAGATGAGAAATACATTTTTCACGCAGAGAGTGGTGAATCTGTGGAATTCTCTGCCACAGAAGGTAGTTGAGGCCAGTTCATTGGCTATATTTAAGAGGGCGTTAGATGTGGCCCTTGTGGCTAAAGGGATCAGGGGGTATGGAGAGAAGGCAGGTACAGGATACTGAGTTGGATGATCAGCCATGATCATATTGAATGGCGGTGCAGGCTCGAAGGGCCGAATGGCCTAGTCCTGCATCTATTTTCTATGTTTCTATGACCAGAATTAGGCAGTTCGGCCCATTGAGTCTACCCCGCCATTCAATCATGGCTGATCTATCTCTCCCTCCTAACCCAATTCTCCTGCCTTTCACCCCATAACTCCTGACACCCGTACTAATCAAGAATCTATCTATCTCTGCCTTAAAAATATCTGTTGACTTGGCCTCCACAGCCGATGTGGCAAAGCATTCCACAGATTCACCACCCCCTGACTAAAGAAATCCCTCCTCATCTCCGTCCTCAAGGAACGCCCTTTAATCCTGAGGCTTTGGCCTCTGGTCCTAGACGCTCCCACTAGTGGAAACATCCTCTGCACATCCACTCTATCCAGGCCGACACCGACTGCTCATCACTTCGCTCTAATACTCAATGCAGTGTTCGACACCCCTCACTGTAACATGCACTGATATACCCCGTACTCTCACTCGGAAATTTACACAGGGATTTACACAATATCTTACAGTAACATTCAATAGACAATAGGTGCAGGAGGAGGCCATTCGGCCCTTCGAGCCAGCACCGTCATTCAATGTGATCATGGCTGATCATCCCCAATCAGTACCCCGTTCCTGCCTTCTCCCCCATATCCCCTGACTCTGCTATTTTTAAGAGCCCTATCTAGCTCTCTCTTGAAAGCATCCAGAGAACCTGCCTCCACCGCCCTCTGAGGCAGAGAATTCCACAGACTCACCACTCTCAGTGAGCAAAAGTGTTTCCTCGTCACGTTTCTAAATGGCTTACCCCTTACCCCTTAGTCTTAAACTGTTGGCCCCTGGTTCTGGACTGCCCCAACATCGGGAACATGTTTCCTGCCTCTAGCGTGTCCAAACCCTTGACAAGCTTATATGTTTTCCATGAGATCCCCTCTCATCCTTCTAAACTCCGGAGTGTGCAAGCCAATCCTTTATGTGACTGAAACCTCTTCTGTCCCGCATACCATCAGCTATCCAGGTGAATAGTCCAAAGCCAGTCGCCGATTAATCTAGCAACTTGCTTTGAAGGTATGGGAGGAAACTGGAGATACAGGAGGAAGGCCAGGCATTCACGAGGAGTCCAAGATCAATGTGTTCCGCTGACCGGTTTTGCTTGCAAACACAAGCTTTCACTGTACCTCGTTACCCGTGACAATTCAGACCAGTCTGAAGAAGGGTCTCGACCCGAAACGTCACCCATTCCTTCTCTCCGGAGATGCTGCCTGTCCCGCTGAGTTACTCCAGCTTTTTGTGTCTATCTTCCGCCTGTGTCTCGCATCTGCAGAGAGGTGAGCAATAGTTGGCAACAGCATCTCAGGCCAAATGGGAACTCAGGATGGATGAGGATCAGCAGCTTTAACATTCTGTAACCCGAACATCTCCCGTCGTCAAGTAACCTCCGACCCACTCTTCTCTCCCAGCTGTTTCCAGGGCATCCCTATCCCCTACTCTCACTTCGGACTAGCTACTGGGCACCAGATCATGAATCTTCTCGTTCTCAGTCTTCCTTAACATGTAATAACTTGTTGCACATCTTCGTTCCATTGTTGCACACTCATGCATACATCATAGATATATACTTATTTGCACACCATTTCTCCCTAATCTTCTCGTTGAAGAAGGG
The DNA here is from genome assembly GCA_035221665.1 of Okamejei kenojei. Taxonomy (NCBI): domain Eukaryota; kingdom Metazoa; phylum Chordata; class Chondrichthyes; order Rajiformes; family Rajidae; genus Okamejei; species Okamejei kenojei. The sequence goes on along the minus strand of CM069158.1, from coordinate 32,277,091 downwards.
TCTTGAGACCCCAGCCAAACATTCTCGGACCCAATCCTTCATCGTCTCACATATCACCCTTTCCTTCTCTCCAGAGATGCTGCCTGTCCCAGCTTTTTGTGTCTATCTTCTGAGGAAATACTGTGTGTTTGTGAGGGTAAGCAGTGAGTAGAATTAGCAAGACTGTTCCGTTAAAGGGCTAAGACAGGTTCGATGGGCCGAATGTCCCCCTCCCGCGCTGTACTGTTCCAGGGTTGTAATAACTTTCTGTTCCGTAATTGAGCTTTTCTTGCTGGTCTGGCCAAGAGTACAGAGAAATATTCTGGCTTCTTCAAAGTTGTCCTCGGTAAGAATAGTTAACTTACTGTAGCACAGGCTGAGGTTCACCATCTCCAGCTGATGCGTCACGAAATACACCCAGCACTGCAATAGTTAATAACCCAGCACCCTCCTCCGCACATGCATCTGTGCACACGTACACACACGTACACACACGTACACACACGTGCGCATACACACACACTCACACACATGTGCACATTCACGCTCACACACGCATTCACACCCACCACACACATATACTCACACACATACACACATACACTCACACACATACAAGCACACGAACACACACACACAAATATGCACACGTACACACACATGCTTCTCAGACACACGTCTCAGACACACTTACTCATGCACTCACTCTCACACACACATGCTTACACAAACCCAAATATGCACATAGGCTCTCACACTTACACATTCTCACACACATACTCGCTCACTCACACTCACATGTGCTCACACACATAAACTCAAATGTACACACACACTCTCTCACACACACACTCTCTCTCACCCACACATACACTCTCACACACACACTCTCACACACAAACACACTCTCATACGCAGACACGCACACTCTCTCACATTCACACACACACACACACACACACACACACACATTTGCCTGCGTGTGCATGAAGTGAAGGGGTTGCTATTGTTCAGTGCATCTTGCACAAGATGCTAATTCTGCCCCATGAGGCATCAACCTCTGATGTCTGCACTGGTCTCTCGGTCGTGCGTCAGTCAGCCAGTGGGCAGATTACAGACTGTGTCTGCCGCCCACGCCACACCGGCATGTCTACGGGAAGAGTGAGCAAGTGTACGCTCTCACCATAGTCAGGGCTGAGATCATTGTGGCTCAGCGGATGGGTCACTTTCAGAAGGGGACGGCTGCCAGGAAACTGGTACTGGTTTACAGACTGGCTCAAAGGTCATCCAAAGAACTGCCCTGAACAAGTACTGATCTTTGAGCCTTCTTTTAAGCCTCAGTCCTTGACATCCCGTTCCCAAAGACACAAGCAGTACTATGTTAAGAGTCATCGAATATAAATTGGTAGTTAAGTTTAGATATACGGCTTGAAAAACAGACCCTTGGGTCTCGACCCGAAACGCCACCCATCCCTTCTCTCCAGAGACGCTGCCTGCCCCGCTGAGTTACTCCAGCTTTTTGTGTCTATCTTCAGTTTAAACCAGCATCTGCAGTTCCTTCCTACACCTTCAGCCCCTGCAGCCCACGTTGACCATCGATCGCCCCTTCACACTAGTTCTATGTTATCTGACTCTAGCATCCACTCCCTACACAGTGGCCCAGCGGTAGAGCTACACCCCCACAGCGCCAGAGACCCGGGTACGATCCTGACTACGGGCGCTTGTCTGTCTGTACCGAGTTTATACGTTCTGCCTCTTTCATTTCACTACACATCTTGTATGTGTATGTGGCAAATAGACTTGGCCTGACGTGACCCGCGTGGGTTTTTTTCCGAGATCTTCGGTTTCCTCCCACAGTCCAAAGACGTGCAGCTTTGTAGGTTAATTGGCTTGGTATAAATGTAAAATTGTCGTGTGTGTGTGTGTGTGCGTGTGTGTGTGTGTGTGCGTGCGTGTGTGTGTGCGTGTGTGTGTGTGTGCGTGTGTGTGTTGTGTGTGTATGGTGTGTGGCCGTGTGTGCGTGTGTGTGTCGTGTGTGTGCGTGTGCGTGTGTGATGTGTGTGTGTGCGCAGTGTGTGTTGTGTGTTTGTGCTGTGCGTTGCGTCTGTGCGTGCGTGCGTGCGTGTGCGTGCGTGGGTGTGGTGTGTGTGTGCCGTGCGATTTGTGTGTGTGCGTGCGTGTGCGCAAGCGTGTGTGTGCGTGCGTTGTGCGTGTGGCATGCGTGTGTGTGCAGTGCGTGCGTGCGTGCGTGTGCGTTGCGCGTGTGCGTGTGTGCCGTGTGCGCTTGTGTGCGTGCGCGCGCGCGCTGTGTGTGTGTGTGTGTGTGGGTGCGTGTGTGTGTGTGTGTGCGTGCGTGTGTACGTGCGTGGTGTGTGTGTGTGCGTGCTGTGCTGTGCGTGTGTGTGTGTGTGCGTGTGCAGTGCGTTTTGCGTGCGTGTGTGGCGTTGTGCGTGATTGCGTGCGTGCGTGCAACGTGTCGTGTTGTGCGTGCGTGCGTGTGTGTGTGCGTGTGCGTGCGTGCTGATGTGTGCGTTGCGTGTGTTTGTGTTGTGCGTTGCCGTGTTGTGTGTGCGTGGTAGTATGCGTGTGTGTGTGTGCGTGCGTGCGTGCTGCGTGCATGTGTGCGTGGTGTGCGTGCGGTGTGTGCGTGCTTTGTGCTGCGTTGCATGGTGCGTGCGTGTTGTGTGTGTGTGCCGTGTGTGCGTGCATGTGTGCGTGCGTGCGTGTGCATGGTGCGTGATGTGCGTGGTGAGCGTGCGTGCGTGTGTCGTGCGTGCGTGCATGCGTGCGTGCGCGTGTGTGCGTCGTGCGAGTGTGCGTGTGTGCGTGCGTGTGCGTGCGTGCTGTTGCGTGCACGTGCGTGTGCGTGTGTTGTGGTGCGTGTTGTGTGTGTGCACGTGCAGTTTTGGTGTGCGGTGTGCGTTCGTGCGTGCGTGTGTGTGTGCGTGCGTGGTGGTGTGTGCGTAGTGTGCGGCTGTGGTGAGGTGCGTGATGCGTGCGTTGGCTATGTGTGTGTGAGCGTGAGTGCGTGCGTGTGTGCGTCGTGTGTGCGTGCGTGCCGTGCTTGTGTTGCGTTTTGTTTTATGTAATGAAGCTGGGGATCGCTGGTCGGCGCGGACTCGGTGGGCCGATGGGCCTGTTTCTCAAAGTAGACTAAGCTAAGAAATTAGGAGCGATTTAATTTACAATCAACCTACAAACCGACACATCTTTGTGATGTGGGAGGTACCCCGCGTGGTCACAGGGGCAAGGTGCAAACTCCACAGAGGCAGCAGCTGAGGCCAGGATCAAACCCGGGTCTCTGGCGCTGTGAGGTAGCAGTTCTACCTGCTGTGCCAACCTGTGCCCACCTGAGCCGTGGTGTGACGCGGGGAGGCGCAGGTTGACACAGTAGTTCAGCGTCACATCGCCACCCTGTGCGGTTGTTAACTATAGTCCATGTTCCATTGACATTGACAAATTAAACCTGTGACCCTTTAAATTTACATTCTTAAAAGCCCATACCTGTCAATGTCCGCCTTAAAAATATCCATTGGCTGGGCCCCCACAGCCGTCTGTGGCAATGAATTCCACAGATTCACCACCCGTTTAGAGTCATAGAGGGAAGGAAACAGGCCCTTCGGCCCAACTTGCCCACGCCGGCCAACATGTCCAAGCTACACTAGTCTCACCTGCCTGCGTTTGGCCCATATCCCTCCAAACCTGTCCTATCCATGTACCTGTCTAACGGTTTCTTAAACGTTGGGATAGTCCCAGCCTCAACTACCTCCTCTGGCAGCTCGTTCCATACACCCGCCACCCTTTACGTGAAAAAAGTTACCCCTCAGATTCCTATTAAATCTTTCCCCCTTCACCTTAAGCCTATGTCCTCTGTTCCTCGATTCCCCTACTCTGGGCAAGAGACTCTGTGTGTCTACCCGATCTATTCCTCTCATGATTCTGTACAACTCTGTAGGAGCAGCCCTCATCCTCCAACGCTCCAGGGAATAGAGTCCCAGCCTGCTCAACCTGCTCCCCATAGCTCATCCCCTCTAGTCCTGGCAATGTAGTCCTAAACTAAAAATAAGCTAAAGGAGGGAGAGAAATAATCTCGCTTGTTTGGGAAGTCTAGTGAGCTGAGTCTAGAAACTAGAGCCAGGCTTTCAAGAGTCTGTTTTGGAAACATATTGAAAAGAAATATTTTCACTAGACTATTTCTGGGATGTCTGGACTTTCATATGAAGAAAGGCTGGATAGACTCGGCTTGTACTCGCTAGAATTTAGAAGATTGACGGGGGATCTTACAGAAACTTACAAAATTCTTAAGGGATTGGACAGACTAGATGCAGGAAGATTGTTCCCGATGTTGGGGAACTCCAGAACAAGGGGTCACAGTTTAAGGATAAGGGGGAAGTCTTTTAGGACCGAGATGAAGAAAACATTTTTCACACAGAGAGTGGTGAGTCTCTGGAATTCTCTGCCACAGAAGGTAGTTGAGGCCAGTTCATTGGCTATATTTAAGAGGGAGTTAGATGTGGCCCTTGTGGGTAAAGGGATCAGGGGGTATGGAGAGAAGGCAGGCACGGGATACTGAGTTGGATGATCAGCCATGATCATATTGAATGGCGGTGCAGGCTCGAAGGGTCGAATGGCCTACTCCTGCACCTATTTTCTATGTTTCTATGTTTCTAAACCTCTCCATAAGTAGCAATTGTCGGCAGATTAATGGTTAATTCTACACCTGAGATAGATGGTTATTTTTAAGCAAAATAATTAAAGAATCAGGAAGAAAGGTGCTGACACAAGGGTTAAGATGCAAGACTGGTTAACCAGAGGCCACGACCAACAGAGCTGGGATCAATCTCCATCGTACCCACCGCGTAATTTAAATTCCATTAATAATCTGTCATTTGAAAGCAAACCGTGAGTAATGATGACCGCCGGTGTGAAGTCAGTCAGTGTGAAGAAGGGTCTCGACCCAGCACGTCACCCACCCCTTCTCTCCAGAGATGCCGCCTGTTACTCCAGCATTTTGTGTCTATCCTGAGTAACGATGACCGACTGGGTTCCTGCCTCTCATTACCAGTCTGACCCTTCTGTGATTCTATATTCAAGATTTCAAGAGAGTTTATTGTCACGTGTGTCCCTGACAGGACAATGAAAAATCTTGCCTTGTCTTCAGCACAACAGAACATAGTAGGCATTGACTACAAAACAGATCAGTGTGTCCATATACCATTATATAAATATATACACACACACATGAATAAATCAACTGATAAAGTGCAAATAACAGATAACGGGCTATTAATGTTCAGAGTTTTGTCCCGGCCAAAGTTTAATAGCTGATGGGCTGTGGGGAAGTAGTATTCCTGAAACCGGGTCGTTGCAGTCTTCAGGCTCCTGTACCTTCTACCTGAAGGTATCAGGGAGATGAGTGAGTGGCCAGGGTGGTGTGGGGCCTTGATGATGCTGCAAGCCTTTTTTGAGCCAGCGACTGCGGTAAATCCCTCGATGGTAGGGAGGTCAGAGCCGTTGATGGACTGGGCAGTGTTTACTATTTTTTGCAGTCATTTCCGCCCCAGGGCGCTCAAGTTGCCGAGCCAAGCCACGATGCAACCGGTCAGCGTGCTCAGGACGGTAACTGCTGCCCTTTGCAGTGGGGCTGAGATCCTGGCAACTTGTGTCCCGTTCTGGGCACCGTGTTATAGGAAAGATGTCGTCAAGCTGGAAAGGGTACAGAGAAGGTTTACGAGGATGTTGCCGGGGCTAGAGGGTGTGAGCTGTAGGGAGAGGTTGAGCAGGCTGGGACTCCATCCCTTGGAGCTCAGGAGGATGAGGGGTGATCTTATAGAGGTGTACAAAATCATGAGAGGAATAGATCGGGTAGATGCACAGAGTCTCTTGCCCAGAGTAGGGGAATAGAGAACCAGAGGACATAGGTTTAAAGTGAAGGGGAAAAGAGTTAATAGGAATCTGAGGGGTAACTATTTCACACAAGGGTGGTGGGTGTATGGAACAAGCTGCCAGAGGTGGTAGTTGACGCAGGGACTATCCCAACATTTAAGACACAGTTGGAATGGTACATGGATAGGACAGGTTTGGGGGGATATGGACCAAGCGCAGGCAGGTGGGGCTTGTGTAACTGGAACAAGTGTTGTGTTGGCCGGTGTGAGCATGTTGGGCCGAAGGGCCTGTTTCCATGCTGTATCACTCTATGACTCTATGATACAAATTGAATTAGGTCACACATCAGATGGGCGGTACGGTGGCACAGCGGTGGAGTTGCTGCCTCACGGCGCCAGACACCCAGGTTTGGTTTCGGCCCGAAACGTTGCCCATTTCCTTCGCTCCATAGATGCTGCTGCACCCGCTGAGTTTCTCCAGCACTTTTGTCTACCTTCGATTTTCCAGCATCTGCAGTTCCTTCTTAAACCCAGGTTTGCTTGAGTAGCGCGGGTGTCAGGGGGAATGGGGACAAGGCAGGAACATGGGGTTACGAGGGAAAGATAGATCATTGAATGGCGGAGTTTACTCAACGAGCTGGATGGCCTAATTCTGCTCCTCTCATTTATGAAATGAACTTATGACTGCTTATGGATTTTAGAAAAATAGGTGCAGGAGTAGGCCACTCGGCCCTTCGAGCCTGATTTTCTCCTGGTGCTCCAGTTTTCTCCCACGTTCCAAAGGCGTGCAGGTTTGTAGGTTACTTGGCGTTTGTAAAGTGGGAAACTGTCCCTAGTGTGTACACTAGGGTTGTGCTAGTGTAAGGGATGACCGCTGGTCGGCATGGTTGCGGTGGGCCGAAGGGCCTGTCTCCATGCAGTAGATCTAAAGTCCTAACTCAGCCAGGAGAAATAGAATGGCTGACTGGCCTCACATTATCTGTTAATCATGGCTATCTTCATTGATAAAGGTCAGCTTCCTGTTCTAGCCGCGAGCTTTGCAGTCCTTTTTATCAGCGTTGTTGTATCTGTACTTATCATGTATCTTGTACACTGCGGAAGGCTCGATTGTAATCATGTATTGTCTTTCCGCTGACTGGTTATTCAGCTGCTCTGTTGCACTGCTGCAAGTGAGAATTAGCAGTAAGAACTGCAAGTAAGGAGAAGGTTCTCGACTCGAAACGTCACCCGTTCCTTCTCTCCAGAGATGCTGCCTGTCACGCTGAGTTAAGGGCCTGTCCCACTGGCCGTTATTTGCGCGTAGGTTACGCGACATATTTTACGCGTCACGTGGCACGTCCTGGCGCGCACGTGATGCGCGCATGGTGCGCGATGACATAGAAGTGACGCGTGGCGTGGCAGGATTTTGTGATGTACAAAATCTTCTCGCGCCATTTGCGTGACGTGCTAATGACGGCCAAGTGACGGCCAGACTCCAGCATTTTGTGTCCATCTAAGAATTTCATTGTTCTGTTTGGGACAATGGAACACTCTTGACTGTGGAATTCTCTGCCTCAGAGGGCGGTGGAGGCCGGCTCTCTGGAGGCTTTCAAGAGAGAGCTAGATAGGGCTCTTAAAAATAGCGGAGTCGGGGGATATGGGGAGAAGGCAGGAACGGGGTACTGATTGGGGACGATCAGCCATGATCACAGTGAATGGCGGTGCTGGCACAAAGGGCCGAATGGCCTACCCCTGCACCTTTTGTCTATTGACTCTTGCTATGGATCACAGAAGGGATTAGTTTAATTCACCACACAACAAAAGCTTTTCACACGTGACAATAAACTCAAATTTAAGTCTCTGCAGAATCTTCTACACTGTCAATTCTTTTCGAAAAAAAAAAAAAAAAAATCATTAGCTAATCAAAAAGTTACCCTGATTCCATGGAATTTAATTTGTTTTTTATTTCCCCGATCTTTTATCGTGGCCATGGACAAACGTTGACATCACTTGATCACCAATGTTAAACTAACTTACTCCCCTCCAATATATGCCTATTGAGGAGGGATATAATAGGTGTGGGTGTACTCCTGCGCTGTGCAGCCAGCCAAGCTATAACTTGTAAAGGGCCCGTCCCACCAGCATGCAACTCCATGCGATGAGCGCGACCTAACGTGGTCGCTTGAGCCGCCGGCGCTCGCGGGCCGGTCCCACTTCGATCGCCGGAGCCGTGCGGAATTGTGCGGAGTTCGTCCCGACATCGCGCGGGGCTCCGAAAAACTGACCATGTTCAAAAATTCCGCGCGGCAACGGCTTGTCGGCTCGCAGTCGCCTCGACGCATTACACACCGCCTCGACGTGGTGCCCCCGTGACCCTCTCTGTGTGTCCCTCTCTGTCCTGGCGAACTTACCTTTCAGACTTCGCTCCAAGTTCGCCTCACTTCCCGCCGCGCTGCGCCACTCACCCCACCTCCGCGCGGCCCCCGCTTCTAGTTTGATCGCGCTCACCGCACGGAGTCGGATGCTGGTAGGACAGGCCCTTAACATCAGCATATTTATGTCTCGATGATTAACTGAGGAGAAATATGACCTTGGTGTGATTCTATCAACGGACTTGCTATTGGTTTCATACTTCCATAAGTTCTAGGAGCAGAATTAGGCCATTCGGCCCATCTACTCTGCCATTCAAACATGGCTGATCTATCTCTCCCTCTCAACCCCATTCTCCTGCCTTCTCCCCGTAACCCCTGACACACGAACTAATCAAGAATCTCTCAATCTCTGCCTTAAAAAAATATCCATTGACTTGGCCTCCACAGCCGTCCGTGGCAAAGAATTCCACAGATTCACCGCCCACTGGCTGAAGAAATTCCTCCCCATCTCCTTTCTAAAGGTACGTCCTTTTAACCTGAGCCTGTGCCCTCTGGTCCTAGACTCTCCCACTTGTGGAAAAATCCTAATTTCAGCCAGTTACGTCGCAGTGTTTTAATTTAAGTTTAGTTTAGAGATACAGCGTGGAAGCAGGCCCTTTGGCCCACCGGGTCCGAGCCGACCAGCGATCCCCGTGTATTAACACTATCCTACACCCACTGTGGACACATTTTTACATTAACCAAGCCAGTTAACCTACGAACCTGTACACCTTTGGATAGCTCAGGCTGAGGAGCTGGTAATGCCTCAGCAACCTCCCTCTGCCCCCCTCCCCCCCCCCAGACATCCATCGCTCAGACCAACCCATGGTAGAACATTGATCCCAACCCGTTGATCGCTCCGTTCCCCAAACCTCCCCTCACCTTTTTGCCGTTTGAGCGGATGCACCGGATGAAGAAAGGCTCCGCTTTGCCCAGAGCTTCCATCAGCTTGTTCAGAGAGGCCTGGAAAATCACCCGTAGACAAAAGTGCTGGAGAAACTCAGCGAGTGCAGCAGCATCTATGGAGCGAAGGAAGCGGGCGACGTTTCGTCCCGAAACCCTTCTAAATCAACCGTTGTCCCAGCAATAATCCACTCTATGTCCAAGTCTCTCGATGGTACCGATGCCCGAATGCTCAGAAAAGTTCAAAATGTCAGTTGGAGGGACCACATCACCAACGCCCTGTTCCATGGGGAGATTCCACCTCTGACCGAGAGGATCAGGTTGAGAAGGATGAGGCTCGCTGGTCACTGCCACGGCCACCCAGACATGACCAGCGGACAAGGTTGTGCCGTGGGAACCCACCCATGGAAGGCGTGACGCGGGACGGCTGATCAAGGCGATGCTGAAGACATTGATGGAAGTTACATGTATAGAGACAAAAGAGTAAGTAGTAAGTAAAGTGAATTTTATTTATACAGCACGTTTAAGTCAACCTCGCCTTGAAACCAAAGTGCTTCACATAAAAGAAATAATTACGTTTCCGCACATCCATAGAAAAAAATTAAAAATAAGGAAAAAAAAATGACACGACACATTATAGAATTCAACATGAACGTCCCCCCACAACAGAATCAACATTTCCACTGCATGGAAAGGCATCAGAAAGTTCAGTCCTCTTTCTCTGTGATCACCCGAGGTCGGGGCCTATTTGCGGCCTACACACCCAGTCCGATGTTTTCAGGCCCTCTTGCCGGGATGATGGAACTCCGGCGTCGGGTGAACACTCCTCAGCGGCTTGGTAATGCCTGAGGAGCTTGCCAGCTGCACGGAGGACAGAGATGTGCGGTGCGTCCTTCACCGTGCCCGTCGGAAGCCAGCATCACTGCGTCGCTGATGTTTTCAACGATAATAATAATAATAATAATAATTCTGTCATTTGGGTTAAAGAGTTCTAGATCTCTGCATGTGGAAGAGTTAAGGGCCTGTCCCACTGTACGAGGTAATTCAAGAGCTCTCCCGAGTTTAAAAAAAAATCAAACTCGTGGTAAGCACGTAGAATGTACGTAGCGGGTACGTCGGAGCTCGGGGACGTCTCTTAGCGGCTCGTAACGCTAACAGCAGGTACTCGGGGAAACGCGGTAAGCTCGTGAAGATTGATGAAGATTTTTCGACATGTTGAAAAATGTCCACGAGAGCCCCGAGTACCGACGAGCGGCCGTTACCGTAAATCTCCGAGTTCGAATCGGGGGAAACTCAGGTGAACTCTTGAATGAACTCGTACAGTGGGACAGGCCCTTTAGGAAGAACTGATAGACAGAACAGGCCATCGTTAGCTGTTTGCTGGGTGAGAACGGGAACCTGTTGAAACTCGGGTGGGGGAAGGGGTTTCTTGAAGTTAGAGAAATCAATATTCATATCACTGCTCGGTACTATGATGATGCTTCCATGGTGTAACATAGAAACATAGAAAAATAGATGCAGGAGCAGGCCATTCGGCCCTTCGAGCCTGCACCGCCATTCAATATGATCATGGCTGATCATTCAACTCAGTATCCTGTACCTGCCTTTTCTCCATACCCCCTGATCCCTCTAGCCACAAGAGCCACATCCAACTCCCTCTTGAATATGGCCAATGAACTGGCGTCAACGACCTTCTGTGGCAGAGAATTCCAGAGACTCACCGCTCTCTGTGTGAAAAATGTTTTCCTCATCTCGGTCCTAAAGGAATTCCCCTTATCCTTAGACTGTGACCCCTTGTTCTGGACTCCCCCAACATCGGGAACAATCTTCCTGCATCTAGCTTGTCCAACCCCTTAAGAATTTTGTAAGTTTCTATAAGATCCCCCCTCAATCTTCTAAATTCCTGTGAGTACAAGCCGAGTCTATCCAGTCTTTCTTCATATGAAAGTCCCAACATCCCAGGAATCAGTCTGGTGAACCTTCTCTGAACCCCCTCTATGGCAAGAATGTCTTTCCTCAGATTTGGAGACCAAAACTGTACGCAATACTGTACTCACCAAAACCCTGTACAACTGCAGTAGAACCTCCCTGCTCCTATACTCAAATCCTTTCACTATGAAAGAAAAATCTTCACGAGCGTTACAGGACCAATTACAGTGACTTTATCCAACCACCCAAAGGTACAAGGGCACAGAGTACAGTTAGAATCTGGAACTCACTAATCCGTAAAATAGTGCAAAGAGAACCGATCGATGCCATCGAATATATTGGCAAACGCAATGCTGGCATTTATTTCCAGAGGACGAGAATATAAAAACAGGGATGTAATGCTAAGGCTTGAAAAGGCACTGGTCAGACCGCATTTGGAGTAGCGTGAGGCCGTTTTGGGCCCCATATCTGAGGGAGGACGTGCTGCCGTTGGGGAGGGTCCAGAGGAGGTTTACCGAGAATGATCCCAGGAACGATTGGGTTAACATGTGACGAGCGATTGACCGCACTGGGCCTGTCCTCACTGGGGTTTAGATGGATGAGAGGGGAACCGCATTGAAACTTACCGAATAGTGAAAGGCCTGGATAGAGTGGATGTGGAGAGCATGTTTCCACTAGTGCGAGCGTCTTGGACCAGAGGTTGTAGCCTCAGAATAAAGGGACGTACAGGTACCCTTAGAAAGGAGATGAGGAGGATTTCTTTAGTCTGATTTATATATAAATATGTGTGTGTACGTGTATGTACTGATTTTTCTAATTGTTTATATTGTTTACAGAGTACTTAGTTTGTTTATTCTGCTGGTCTGTTGATAATTAAGCACTGGCAGTACAATATTAATGCTGTAATTCAGTATTAATACTGCCAGCACAGTATTAGCCAGCTCAGTATTAAGGGTAGACACAAAATGCTGGAGTAACTCAGCGGGACAGGCAGCATCTCCGGAGAGATGGAATGGGTGACGTTTTGGGTTAAGACCTTTCTTCAGCCCTTCTCGACCCGAAACATCACCTTTGAATTTTACTTCGGAGTCATTTCGTGAGTGATTCCGTGAAGAAGCCCGTCCAGGCCACATGTGCGTCAGTACGTCAGCCGCACTGGCGCAAGCACCGGACTGGCAGGACAGAGCTCCTGCCAGCGGTAAGTTAAACCTAGAAGGTAAGTTTGTTTTTACGTACCAGGGGGTTTTTTTCAGGCAGGAGCCTCTCTTCACAGAGGATTTCCTGCCAGTTTCACAGCCCGACGAGTGTACCGGTTATGGACTGTGGGGAAACCCCGGTCCGGCCGTGGAAGCAGATAACCGGCAAAAAGATCGGGTCGTGAGATAAGGAGCCGCTGACAAGGCAGTCAGTGGCTCCCAGCCTGCGGAGATGCCGTGGAATGGCAAGGAAATAACGTCAGAGTCACTGACAGTGCGGTCGGCGGCTCACAGACGTCGGTCCCCAGGCAGGGAATAAAATTGGTGAGAAAGGACTCGTTCAGCCCTATTTGGACTCGGGTGAGTCGGGCTACAAGGGTTTTCTCTTAATAATAAAGTTTAATGTATGTTATTGTGTTTTTCTTAAAGTTAAAAGTTAAAGGCAAAATTTAAGTCATAAAAAGTTATTGTCATACGTCCCTGACAATGAAATCCTTGTTGTTTAGCACAAGTTGCTGTGAAGGGTTAAAAATTGCTTTAAACCTTCACAGGTTAAGCTGTACACTAAAAACGTTGATTTAGTGAGCCTACACTGTAATAGTGTAACCTATGGGACAGGCTGCGCCAGCAGCGCCTGACAGGGCTGCTTCATGTATGAGAACGCCGGCCTACGGGAGAGCCGTGCCAGCAGCGCCTGGGACAGGGTTACTCAAGTTCACACATAATCTGCTACGCCCATGGACTCGGGGGATGATTCCCCACCGGGGCTGGATAGTGCGTTTGAAACGACTATCCCAAATGCAGCAACTGTTGCATACAGTGCTACAGCAGGGCACACGCCGACAGGAGGAGTGTCAGCGCCACCCTGAACAAAAAGGCGCCAGCAGTATCTAGTAGAGAACTGTTTGATAGTAACTTCATAGATGAGGGGGGGCGAGCCATGGGCCAGTTTTGTTCTGACACCGACTCTGATGGTAAGGTTGAGCCAGAAGTTCCACCTCTGCAGGCCGCACCAGCAGCTCCAGTTGACAGAGCTGCTACAGGTCTCCCTCTTGGAGGCAGAGACCAAGACGGGTCAGTATCCTGCTGACGCTGAGTCTCAGGGTATGGCCGTGGGGCAAACCCCAAGGGATGAAGGGCATATGTCAGAGGTACCTTTTCCTGACAACAAAGTTGCCATCCCAGCAGAATATTCTATTCGGGTACAGGTCCAATGGGTTCTTATCAGTACAGGTATCCTGCGGTCTGCAGCAGCGCCTGTTTAGGGCTGCCTACGAATCGCCCTCTCTGAGGAGGGAAGAGCAAAAGGTCAAGATATAACTGACTCCAGGCTCTAAAGAAGTCAATGGAACATACTGAAGCGCATATGTGCCGGCAGTGAACAGCGCCAAGAGGGGGATGTGAGAGCCAGCTGCCGAATCTGTTATTCAGGTAGGCCTATTCAACAGGGGAAGAAAACCTGGCAGATGAATCAATTAAGGCCAACGGCGGGCAAAGGTCATCGTTTCAGAACGCACCCTAGACGCTCATCGGCAGTAGGCGGTTCACTGGAGCTGGGGGCAGCATGGTAGCTCAGAAATGCCATGCACCTTACCAATCCTACTCAACAAATATTAGTCTAGTACTTCCAAAACATGGGTAAGTGCACCGTTCACAAGTTGTAATATTATATTTGTTTGTACAACACACAAAGGAAAAAACATCTGGTTGAGGCACAGTAGTAGCATTCCAAGCAAGTTTGGATTATGGCCAGGGTTATTTTTTGAAGTTAAGGTTCGTAAATCGGGCCAAAGTTCTCATGTAAACCACCCATGGAACAAGGCAGGAGTGGCACGTTATTATGAAAAATGGAGAGTGTCGGGCATATGAACTTTCCGAATATGAAAACTTATTTTCCTGACTAACAACAGATTCATAAGGGTCAGAGATCCGTGCTGTGCAATTCCCATTACAGAGGTTATCAAAGACAATATAACTGTACTGATAACAGTAAAACATTGCGGTATGGGATAAACTGTTCGTTGGTCATTGGGATTTACCTTTAATTATTAATTGGCCTTGACTCCACCTTGTGGCAAGAGATTGGAGTTAATAACAACCTTTTATAAAACTGACTTTTATTTCATCAAGAGTAGTTGGCAATTTAGTAGCTGTGTTTCAGCTGAGCAAATCAAGGAACTGATATCGTGCAAAGCAGCGACCTCCCAAAGGACAATTAGACCATCGTTAACAGCCTTATGCTATTGTCAGCTGAAGCTACCACAGTCACAATGATGAGCAAACAGTATTCAGCATTGCTGAACATGACAATAAACTCATTTGAACTTGAACTTGCTCCTGTAGTTTGGTCGGTCAAATTCAGTTATTACAAACTGATGCTAGGTCTCTAAGGTGAGAAGTTCCGAATACCATCTCTAGTTGGAGGTAGTGGAGATTTGTATGAGTTACCAATTCTTCAATTGTTGGTATCAAGTAAATACATACACGAGATGCACCCCATGGGTAAGGGGCTATTGGGCGAATATATATATTCTACATGCTCAACTACAGCAAGTTGCTGCTCTACGATGGTGACATATGTTAGTCACATGGCAATCGAGTAAAAGTACCCTGTAATAATTTACCTAATCTCCTTTGCCACTGGTGTATCATCCAGTTCAGATCGATGACAACACACAATAAGTGTTAGATCTCAAAGTGTGATGAAAGTACGGTTCAATACTACATCGAATATCGACATGTTGGTGCATGTTTATTCACTGATTGCAAAAACATGTGACACAACAGTGCGGAGAAATACATTCTCGCTACAAAAGGAGGAATGTTCTTTTATGTTTTGCTCCATTTTTTGCCTCATTAGCCGGGTGTTAAAACAGTCAGCAAGACCTCGCTTGGGTTCGTACTGTCGGACTGGCTATGCAGCCATGTTGCCTGCTTCATCAGGCATAATGGCACAAAGGTATACGGTTATTCCAAAAAACAAAAACTTGCTGGTTCAAACTGTGGTTCAGGAGACCGGCCTTTGCACAATAAAACAATTATTGACTTACACATTTTGAATGGATAGACTTATGGCTCAGGTTGTCACATCAAACCATGAATGTGCTCACTGCAGAGTGCAGGGATAGCACCCAAAAAAGCAGTACATTCCTATTGAGGGGATCGGAAGTGATTTTGTTTAAATGTTAATGTTACATTTAATACGGTACAGATTACTGACGTCTTCCAGTTCATTCTTAAATGGTATTTGACAATAATTCAGTTATAGAGCCACTAAAGCTGCAACAAAACGGGAACCACTCTGTCGGGTTCAACCTGGATATCGAGTTGTTAAAGAGATCTTGACACAAGTTCTCCCACTACAAGAATATGCAGTTGGTTAAAATGTGTGAACATTACTTCACCAAAGGGGTTCCAGCTAGATCCTTAGCTATGACACTAATATCCGCACAACGGCGGCAAACATTGCAAACGTTGTGGCTAGATAGGATGGAATTGGCTGCAGGTGCCATTACATTTTACATTCTGGTCTACACAAGCAGAGCAGACCAGGGGTGGCAGGATTCAAGATCATTTTTCGCACACCCCACGGTCTCACGTCTATGTGGGAGGGCAGGCTTGCTATATTATATCAAGGCCACCAGAATCCTAAGAAGTATGGAATCAGCATTGTTTATTAGTCAACAAACAACCACACAAAGGAAGGTCGGTTCAGACTCTTTCAAGGTGGCTGCAGCAGGTTCTGGGTTATGCAGGTATTAACACTGAAGATTGTATACCTCATTCCACCAGGTCAGCATCAACATCAGCGGCCAGGGCAATGGACATGCCCATCAACCATATCCTCGCGACCGCAGGATGGTCAACTAAATTGATTTTAATTTTTTTTCCATAGGCCGGTTACTGACCTGGGGTTTTGCCCATTCTGTTTTGCGTCCACTTTAGCCTCCCCTGAGTTACAGGGGTTGCTATTGAGTTCTTTATTAACGTAAACCATTAATACATTCGAATCAATATCATGCTTAATGCATTATTTGATTATTCACTCATCCTGAGTCAATCGATGCAGTGAGATGCTGAGATTTCGATCTGCAGCATGAAATCACAAAGCTTCGAACTCTTCACGGAATCACTCACGTGACTCCGAAGTAAAATAGTAAGATTAAATGAGAACTTACCAGTTGGAAGTTTGATCTTGATTTTATGAGGAGTTACGTTGGTGATTACATGCCCTCCACGCCCAACCCTCTATCAAAAAGATCATCTGGTAGTTCTCGAGTCACGCATCTTACTATGTCACATCGGTGATTGTTATTTGTGATTTCACACCGCTGCTTTGAAGATTGACGCGCATGCGGCCTGGACGGGGTTCTTCACGTAATCACCAACGTAACTCCTCATAAAATTAAGATCAAACTTCAAACTGGTAAGTTCTTGTTGAATCTTACTATTAAACCAGAATCTGCAGTTCTATCCCACTCAGTATTAATGCTACAGCTCAGTATTAGTTGTGGGTCAGTATTAATGCTGCAGCTCAGTATTAATGCTCACATATAAACCACAGCCACCACTCTATCCCCTTGCCCATGTTAATGCTGCAGCTGCATATTAATGGTGCAGCTGAGTATTAATGTTGCCAGCATATTAATGCAGTAGCTGAGTATTAATGCTGCAGCTGAATATTAATGCTGCAGTACAGTATTAATGCTGTAACTGAGTATTAATGTTGCCTCTCTGTATTAATGCTGCAGCTGAATATTAATGCTGCAGTACAATATTAATGCTACAGTTGAGTATTAATGCTACAGCTGAATATTAATACTGCAGCTGAGTATTAATGCTGCAGCTGAGTATTGATGCTGCAACTGAGTATTAATGCTACAACTGAGTATTAATGTTGCCTCTCAGTATTAATGCTACAGCTGAGCATTAATGCTACAGCTGAGTATTAATGCTAAAACCGAGTATTAATGCTACAGCTGAGTATTAATGCTGCAGCTGAGCGTTGATGTGGCAACTGAGTATTAATGCTGCAGCTGAGTATTAATGTTGCCTTTCAGTATTAATTCTGCAGCTGAGTGATTGATGCTGCAACTGAGTATTAATGCTACAGCTGAGTATTAATGCTGCAGCTGAGTATTAATTCTGCAGCTGAGTATTAATTCTGCAGTTGAGTATTAATTCTGCAACTGAGTATTGATGCTGCAGCTGAGTATTAATTCTGCAGCTGAGTATTAATTCTGCAGCTGAGTATTGATGCTGCAGCTGGGTATTAATGCTGCAGCTGAGTATTAATGCTGCAGCTGAGTATTAATGCTGCAACTGAGTATTAATGCTACAGCTGAGTATTAATGCTACAGCTGAGTATTAATGCTACAGCTGAGTATTAATGCTGCAGCTGAGTATTGATGCTGCAGCTGAGTATTAATGCTGCAGCTGAGTATTAATGCTGCAACTGAGTATTGATGCTGCAACTGAGTATTGATGCTGCAGCTGAGTATTAATGCTGCGGCTGAGTATTAATGCTACAGTTGAGTATTGATGCTGCAGCTGAGTATTAATGCTGCAACTGAGTATTAATGCTACAACTGAGTATTGATGCTGCAACTGAGTATTAATGCTGCAACTGAGTATTAATGCTGCAACTGAGTATTAATGCTACAGCTGAGTATTGATGCTGCAACTGAGTATTAATGCTACAGCTGAGTATTAATGCTGCAGCTGAGTATTGATGCTGCAACTGAGTATTGATGCTGCAGCTGAGTATTGATGCTGCAACTGAGTATTGATGCTGCAACTGAGTATTGATGCTGCAACTGAGTATTAATGCTGCAGCTGAGTATTGATGCTGCAACTGAGTATTGATGCTGCAGCTGAGTATTAATGCTGCAGCTGAGTATTAATGCTGCAGCTGAGTATTGATGCTGCAGCTGAGTATTGATGCTACAGCTGAGTATTAATGCTGCAGCTGAGTATTAATGCTGCAGCTGAGTATTAATGCTGCAGCTGAGTATTAATGCTGCAGCTGAGTATTAATGCTGCAGCTGAGTATTAATGCTGCAACTGAGTATTGATGCTGCAGCTGAGTATTGATGCTGCAACTGAGTATTGATGCTACAGCTGAGTATTAATGCTGCAGCTGAGTATTAATGCTGCAGCTGAGTATTAATGCTGCAGCTGAGTATTAATGCTGCAGCTGAGTATTGATGCTGCAGCTGAGTATTGATGCTGCAGCTGAGTATTAATGCTGCAGCTGAGTATTAATGCTGCAACTGAGTATTGATGCTGCAGCTGAGTACTGAGTACTGGCCCTCCCCGCCTGCCTGACGTCAGCCTGCCGCAGCCCGTGTTGCGGTCCGTCCTTCACTGGTTGAGCCGGTGCCGGACAATGGCAGCCGCCGCCCCCCGCGCCCTGTGTCTCAGTCTCAGTCTGTGTCTGTGTCTGTGTCTGAGTGTCTGCTTCTCCCCCCCGGTCACTGCCGCTGAGCCGCCGCTGCGCCGGGTCGGGGACACAAGTCGCTGCCAGAGCCGCTGCCGCACAACGTTCCCGCTGGCTGCTGCCCCCGGGGTAAGGGCAGGATCAACGCCGCCGGCCCCTCAGCCCCGTATCCCTCCCATACCCCCTCTCCATCCATCCCTCCCTCTTCATCCATCCCCTCCCTCCCCCCTCCCTCTCCCTCCCTCTCCCTTCATCCATCCCTCTCTCCCTCCATCCCCTCCTCTCCATCCATCCCCCCCCAACTCTCCCTCCATCCCCCCTCTCCCTCCATCCCTCCCTCTCCCTCCCTCCATCCCCTCTATCCCTCCCTCTCCATCCCTCCCTCTCCATCCTCCCCTCTCCCTCCCTCCATCCCCCCCTCTCCCTCCATCCCCCCTCCCTCTCCTCCATCCCTCCCTCTCCCTCCCTCCATCCCTCTATTCCTCCATCCCTCCCTCTCCATCCCTCCCTCTCCATCCCCCCCTCTCCCTCCCTCCATCCCCCCCCCTCTCCCTCCCTCCATCCCCCCCTCTCCCTCCATCCCCCCTCCCTCTATCCCTCCATCCCTCCCTCTATCCCTCCATCCATCCCTCTATCCCTCCATCCATCCCTCTCCATCCCTCCCTCCTCCCTTCCCCAGTGCCCGGCTACACACACACAGGCAGCGGGGTGCAGGGAGGCTGGAGGATGGAGAGGAACATGGATGGAGAGAGGGAGAGAGATGAGGAGAGAGAAGGATGAAGAGACAGAGAGAGAGAGAGAATGAGGGGAGAGAGAGAGGGGGTGAGGAGAGAGCGATGAGAGAGAGAATGAGGAGAGAAAATGAAGAGGGAGGGAGGGAGAGAGGGGGATGAGGAGAGAGAGAGGGAAGGGATGGAGAGAAAGGGGACAGGATGTTTAGGGGAGGTGAGGGAGTGATGGAGGGGAAGGGATGAGAGGAGTGAGAGGAAAACTCTAAATAGATACGGGGTAGAAAAGGGAGTGGAGGTGAGGGGGATGGAGGGGTAAAGAGAAAGTAAATGTGAATGAAGGAAATGCAAACTGTGGCGTTGGGAAGAATGGATTGAGAGAAAACGTGGGCAAGAGAAACAAGAGGGGGAGGGTTGAGGGGGAGGGGGTTGAAGGTGAGAGGGAGGGTGGGGAGGGGTTTGAGAGGGGAGGGGAGGGGAAGGTTGAGAGGGAGGGGGAGGGGGTGTGAAGGTGTAGGGGGAAAGGGGTTGAGAGGGAGGGGGTTGAGGTGAGGGGGAAGGTTTGAGGGGGGGAGGGTTGAAGGTGAAGGGAGGGGGTTGAGAGGGAGGGGGAGGGGTTTGAGAGGTGAGGGGTTGAGAGGGGGGGAGGGGGGGTTGAAGGTGAGGAGGTTGAAGGTGAGGGGGGAGGGGGTTGAGGGGAGGGAGGGGTTGAAAGTGAGGGGGTTGAGAGGGGGGGAGGGGTTGAGAGGGAGGGTTGAGGGGGAGGGGGTTGAGAGGGAGGGGGTTGAGGGGGGTTGAAGGTGAGGGGGGGAGGGGGAGGGGGTTGAGGGGGTTAAGGGGAGGGGGGAAACCGGGTTGAGGGTGAGGGGGAGGGGGTTGAGGAGGGGGGAGGAAGGGTGAAATGCCTGTGCTATTTTGTGCCCTTTATTTTGCAAACGATGATCAAACTGGAATAAAGACGGTTGGCGTCCGAGGGAAGGGTCCGGACCCCAAACGTCACCCATTCCTTTCTCACCGGAGACGCTGCCTGTCCCGCTGAGTTACTCCAGCATTTTTGTGCCTGTCTTTTGGAATGGAGAAGGAGGGGATTGGTTCCAAAGCTCGTCGCCCAGCGAGCTGCTCCAGCCGGGCAGGGAAGGTTCGAGTCGGCGATTGTGTTTAAGAAGGAACTGCAGATGCTGGAAAATCGAAGGTAGACAAAAGTGCTGGAGAAACTCAGCGGGTGCAGCAGCATCTATGGAGCGAAGGAAATAGGCAACGTTTCGGCCCGAAACCCAATGGGTTTCGGCCCGAAACGTTACCTATTTCCCAATGGTTTCCTCCCGAAACTATACCTATTTCCCAAGGGTTTCGGCCCAAAACGTTACCTATTTCCCAATGGTTTCCTCCCGAAACGTTACCTATTTCCCAATGGTTTCCTCCCGAAACGTTACCTATTTCCCAAGGGTTTCGGCCCGAAACGTTACCTATTTCCCAATGGTTTCCTCCCGAAACGTTACCTATTTCCCAATGGTTTCCTCCCGAAACGTTACCTATTTCCCAAGGGTTTCGGCCCAAAACGTTACCTATTTCCCAAGGGTTTTGGCCCAAAACGTTACCTATTTCCCAAGGGTTTCCGCCCAAAACGTTACCTATTTCCCAATGTTTCCTGCCCGAAACGTTACCTATTTCCCAAGGGTTTCCGCCCAAAACGTTACCTATTTCCTCCGCCCCATAGATGCTGCCGCACCCGCTGAGTTTCTCCGGCATTTTTACCTACCTTCATTGCGATGGCTGGGCAGATTAAGCTGCTTCCTGATTGACCTTTTACACACAGCTGCTGTGGCGTGCCAGTGCTGTGAAGCTGGTCGCTGCACCACACCTCCCGTTGTGTGAGTGCTAGATGGAGGTGGGTGTGTGATGTACCAGCTTACCATCGCACTGGGGAAGAGCCAACATCGATTCTCTCCGTGCAGTCTCTCTCCCTTCACAGGAGAAAATTAACGCCCGGCTCCCGTCCAATCACTGGTACAAGTGCATCAATTTGTATTTAAATGACGATAAAATCGGGTGCGGCACGGTGGCGCAGCGGGTGGAGCTGCTGCCTCGCAGCGCCAGAGACCCGGGTTCGATTTTCAGTAGGTCATTGCGCGCTGAGGACAGGACTTTCAAGAGAGAGTTAGATTGGGCTCGCTTGGGACATATGACAATGGAACACTCTTGACTGTGGAATTCTCTGCCTCAGAGGGCGGTGGAGGCCGGCTCTCTGGATGCTTTCAAGAGAGAGCTAGATAGGGCTCTTAAAGATAGCGGAGTCAGGGGATATGGGGAGAAGGCAGGAACGGGGTACTGATTGGGGATGATCAGCCATGATCACATTGAATGGCGGTGCTGGCTCGAAGGGCCGAATGGCCTCCTCCTGCACCTACTATTGTCTATAAAAGCTTTTTGTTGCGTGCTAACCATTCAGCGGAAAAACAATGCATGATTACAATCGAGCCAGACACGTGACTACGGGCGCTGTCTGTACGGAGTTTGCACGTTCTCCCTGTGACCGCGTGGGTTTTCTCTGGGTGCTCGGGTTTCCTCCCACACTCCAACGACGTGCAGGTCTGTAGGATAATTGGCTGCTGTAAATTGTCCCTCGTGAGTGCAGGATAGAGCTAGTGTACGGGTGATCGCTGGTCAGCGCGGGACTCTTTGGGCCGAAGGGCCTCTGGTTCCAAAAGTAAAATCGAATAAACAAGAATAAAGAGGCTGAATTTTGTCAAACCTCCTCGGGTGGAGCTGGTGATTCATGCGAGGGGTGTGATTATGTTTTAAACCTGTATTGTTCACACTCTCTTCCCTGGAGTAGTGAGGGCTTTGGCAGTGACGATACCGGCCCCTAACATTCATAGAAACATAGAAAATAGGTGCAGGAGGAGGCCATTCGGCTTTTCGAGCCAGCACCGCCACTCATTGTGATCATGGCTGATCGTCCCCTATCAATAACCCGTGCCTGCCCTCTCCCCATATCCCTTGACTCCACTAGCCCCTAGAGCTCTATCTAACTCTCGCTTAAATCCATCCAGTGACTTGGCCTCCACTGCCCTCTGTGGCAGGGAATTCCACAAATTCACAACTCTCTGGGTGAAATTTTTTTTTTTTCACCTCAGTCTTAAATGACTTCCCCTTTATTCTAAGACTGTGTGGCCCTTGGTTCTGGACTCACCCAACATTGGGAACATTTTTCCTGCATCTAGCTTGTCCAGTCCTTTTATAATTGTATATGTTTCTACAAGATCCCCGCTCATCCTTCTAAACTCCAATGAATACAAGCCTAGTCTTTTCAACCTTTCCTCATATGACAGTCCCTCATATGACATTCCACAGAGGCACTGGTTCAAAACCAGATCCAAGCGAGAGAGCGGATCGCCGCTGAGCCAGGAGTCTGTGGCATGAACAATAGAGGGGGTGGGAGGAATTCCGGCAGGGTACCACTTGAATGGTACCCACTGGTGCCTGACACACAAAACCTTCACACAGGAGTAGTAGTTAAGGGGAAGATAAACACAAAATGCTGGAGTAACTCGGCGAGACAGGCAGCATCTCTGGAGGGAAGGAATGGGTGACGTTTTGTGTCGAGACTCGAGACCCTTCTTCAGACGGATGTCGGGGGAGTGGGCAGGACAGAGATAGAATGTAGTCGGAGACAGTAAGACTGGTGGGAGAACTGGGAAGGGGGAGGGATGGAGAGAGAGGGAAAGCAAGGGCTATTTGAAGTTAGAGAAGTCAGTGTTCATACCGCTGGGGTGTAAACTATCCAAGCGAAATATGAGGTGCTGTTCCTCCAATTTGCGCTGGGCCTCACTTCACAATGGAGGAGGCCCAGGACAGAAAGATCAGATTGGGAATGGGAGGGGGAGTTGAAGTGCTGAGCCACCGGGAGACCGGGTAGGTTTATGCGGACTGAGCGGAGGTGTTCAGTGAAACGATCGCCGAGCCTGCGCTTGGTCTCGCCGATGTAGGGAAGTTGATACCCGGAACAGCGGATACAGTCGATGAGGTTGGAGGAGGTGAATCTACCGGGGCGGTGAATCTGTGGAACTCCTCGCCACAGACGGCTGTGGCGGCAAAGACATAGAAACATAGAAAATAGGTGCAGGAGGAGGCCATTCGGCCCTTCGAGCCAGCACCGCCATTCATTGTGATCATGGCTGATCGTCCGCTATCAATAACCCGTGCCTGCCTTCTCCCCATATCCCTTGACTCCACCAGCCCCTAGAGCTCTATCCAACTCTCTCTTAAATCCATCCAGTGACTTGGCCTCCACTGCCCTCTGTGGCAGGGAATTCCATAAATTCACAACTCGTGTGTGCACTCTCTTCCCTGGAGTAGTGAGGTGAAAAAGTTTTTTCTTACCTCAGTCTTAAATGGCCTCCCCTTTATTCTAAGACTGTGGCCCCTGGTTCTGGACTCACCCCAACATTGGGAACATTTTTCCTGCAATGGAAGTCCATGGATATTTTAAAGGGGGAGATTGACAGAATCTTGATCAGTGCGGGTGTTGGGGGTTACGGGGCGAAGGCAGGAGGAGAATGGGGTTGAGAGGGAGAGATAGATCAGCCATGATTAAATGGCGGGGTAGACTAGATGGGTTGAATGGCCTTAATCTGCTCCTATAAATTATGAACTTACGCATGTATGAAGTTCATTGGTCACTTACAAGTGAGTAATTGTTGACATTTTCATCTTGTGCTAAACACTTCTAAATTGAATTGGTCTGAAGGAGGGTCCCGACTGGAGAAATTGCACCTATCCACATTCTCCACAGATTCTGCCTGACCCCGCTGTTGACTGAGTTACTCCAGCACTTTGTGTCCATTTTTTCCACATCATTCCTTGGTATGTTGTTGAGTTTGCAAAGTAAAGCTCGGATTGTTCATCAAACATAGAAACATAGAAATTAGGTGCAGGAGCAGGCCATTCGGCCCTTCGAGCCAGCACCGCCATTCAATATGATCATGGCTGATCATCCAACTCAGTATCCTGTACCTGCCTTCTCTCCATACCCCCTGATCCCTTCAGCCACAAGGGCCACATCTAACTCCCTGTTAAATATGGTCAACAAACTGGCCTCAACTACCTTCTGTGGCAGAGAATTCCACAGATTCACCACTCTCTGTGTGAAAAACGATTTTCTCATCTCGGTCCTAAAAGACTTCCCCCTTATCCTTAGACTGGACCCCTTGTCCTGGACATCCCCAACATCGGGAACAATCTTCCTGCATCTAGCCTGTCCAACCCCTTAAGAATTTTGTAAGTCTCTATGAGATCACCCCTCAATCTTCTAAATTCCAGCGAGTACAAGCCGAGTCTATCCAGTCTTTCTTCATGCGGAGGTTGTGCCATCCCAGGAATCAGTCTGGTGAACCTTCTCTGTACTCCCTCAAAGCTGAGAAGAATCGAGGGGCAGCACGGTGGGTTGCAGAGTTGCTGCCTCCGAGCGCCAGAGACCCGAGTTCGATCCCGACTAGGGGCGCTGTCTGTTTGTACGGGGTTTGTACCTCCTCCCCACAACCGCGTGGGCTTTCTCCAGGGTGCCCCGGTTTCCTCCCACGTTCCAAAGAGGCGCGGGTCTGTAGGCTGATTGCCTTTGGTAAAAATTATGAATTGTAACTTTTAAGAATAAGGGGTAAGCCATTTAGAACGGAGACGAGGAAACACTTTTTCTCACAGGGAGTGGTGAGTCTGTGGAATTCTCTGCCTCAGAGGGCGGTGGAGGCCGGTTCTCTGGATGCTTTCACGAGAGAGCTAGATAGGGGCTCTTAAAGATAGCGGAGTCAGGGGATATGGGGAGAAGGCAGGAACGGGGTACTGATTGGGGATAATCAGCCATGATCACATTGAATGATGGAGCTGGCTCGAAGGGCCGAATGGCCTCCTCCTGCACCTATTGTCTATTGTCTATTATTGTCCCTAGTGTGTGTGTGTGTGTAGGATAGTGCTGGTGTACGGGGGTCGCTGGTCGGCACGGATAGTGCTGGTGGGCCAAAGTCCCAGATTCTGTGCTATATCTCTAAACACGAGTGTGTGGGGTGATGGCTGGTTGGGGGGGGGGGGGGGGGGCTCGCTGGACCTGTTTCCACGCTGCGTCTCTGAAGTCTGAATTGTACTTGGAACACCCAGCGTACGTGTTGTTGGGTTGGGTCCGTGCCCGGGTGGCGTTAGAGAGGGACTGCGCCCTGTCTGCGGGCACCCTGGGGGATTTCCGGGACCAGCTGGGCACCGCGGGGGGTGCAATGCATCCCTGACAAGGATTGTAACATAGTTGTATAGTATAAACCCCTGTCCCACGGTACGAGTTCATTCCAAGAGTTCTCCCCGAGTTTGTCCTGATTCAAACTCGGAGATTTACGGTAACGGCCGCTCGTCGGTACTCGGGGCTCTCGTGGACATTTTTCAACATGTTGAAAAATCTTCACGAGTCTTCCCGTACTTACCTGCCGTTAACGAGTCTTCCCGAGTACCTGCCGTTAGTGTTACGAGCCGCTAAGAGACGTCCCCGAGCTCCGACGTACCCGCTACGTTCATTCACCGTGCTTACCACGAGTTTGATATTTTTTAAACTCGGGAGAGCTCTTGGAATGAACTCGTACCGTGGGACAGGGCTATTAGTATATTTGTTTGTCGTACTATGGCGTTGGGTTCTGTTTCGTTTTATTGTGTTGTAAATATTATTTTAAATAATTGAATACATTTTTTGATTATTTTTTTTTAAAGTGTGCGCGCTGTTTGCTAAGTGATGGCTGTTGGTGCTTCCCCTGCAGGACCCGACACTGAGCGCGTGCCAGCGAGGATGCCGGCTCCTCTCCATCTGCCAGTTTGTGGATGGACTCGGTGGTTTGAACAGCACCAGGGCCGAGTGTGAGGCAGGTGAGCACTGGCGTCACTTCATTCCCCGAATCCCAAGGAATTCCACATTCCCGTCCCCTTCCCTGCAACTGACTGGGCCACACGGGGTGGCGCGGCAGGTTCGTTTATTCTTCATTTAGTTTAGAATAAAGGGGAAGCCATTTAAGACTGAGGTGAGAAAAGACTTTTTTCACCCAGAGAGTTGTGAATTTATGGAATTCCCTGCCACAGAGGGCAGTGGAGGCCAAGTCACTGGATGGATTTAAGAGAGAGTTAGATAGAGCTCTAGGGGCTAGTGGAGTCAAGGGAAAATAGGAGAAGGCAGGCACGGGTTATTGAGAGGGGACGATCAGCCATGATCACAATGAATGGCGGTGCTGGGTCGAAGGGCTGAATGGCCTCCTCCTGCACCTATTTTCTATGTTTCTATGGTCACGTGCGCCGAGGTTACAGTGAAAAGCTTTCGTGCACAGTAACCAGTCCCCGGAAAGACTTTACAAGATTACCATCGAGGCAGCCACAGTGTACAGATACAGGGTAAGGGAATGACCTCTGAGAGTCGCTGCCTCACAGCGCCAGAAGCCTGGGTTCGATCCTGACTACGGGTGCCGTCTGTACGCAGTTTGTACGTTCTCCCCGCGACCTGCGTGGGTTTTCTCCGGGTGCTCTGGTTTCCTCCCACATCCCAAAGACGTGCATCCCGTAGTCGGGATGGAACCCGGGTCTCCGGCGCTGCGTTCGCTGTAAGGCAGCAACTCTACCGCTGCGCCGCCGTGTTCACCAGCGACTCGCCCTTTCCCACTGGACAGATAATGGTTACGTTCCTGAACCAGCAGGTGACTATCGACACAGAGACATTTAGATAATTACATAGAGGTGGAATAAAACTGAAACTACTGTCTCATGGTCAAAGCCATCTGGTTCACCAGGGAATGAAATCTTCCATCAGGGGTGATTGGAGCAGGATCAGGCCATTCAGCCCATCAGGTCTACCCTCCGCCATAACATCATGGCTGACCTACCTGCTCCTCACAACCCCGTTCGGGGCAGAGCAATTGGACCAGATCAGACCACAAAAGCACAAAATGGACCAGACCACAAAAGCAATTGGACCAGATCAGATACAAAATCGAGCCCTCAGGATCGCAGCTGGAGAACGGGCTCCAGTTTTACAGTTCATTTTTCAACAATCGCTTGACTCGGGCGATGTACCGCTGGATTGGAGGAAGGCCAACATCACTCCTCTCTTTAAGAAGGGTCCAACCACCGACCCAGCGAATGATCGTCCTGTTTCACTAACGAGTACTTGCTGTAAATTGCTGGCGCAGATCATCGATAGTAATCTGATGCGTCACGTGAGCAAACATCACATTCTGGCCGACACCCAACATGCGTTTAGGAGGCGTAGATCCTGCGAGTCTCAGCTTATCCTGACGACAAATGACCTGGCCAAGCACCTTGACAGTAACGTCACCATGGATTTAGTTGTACTGGACTTTTCTAAAGCGTTTGATGTCATCCCACACCAGAGACTGCTTCGGAAGCTTGACTTCTTACGGTATTCGTTCCAACACGAAACGTTGGATTTCCAGTTTCCTGACAAAACGTCTTCAGCGCGTGTGTGTGGAACGGATTGGCACCCAGTGTTGAGTGGGACACCCCAGGGCCCACACCTGTTTTTGCTTTACATCAATGACATCCATGAAAAAGTCGCGAGTACGACCAGACTATTCGCTGATGATTGTTTGCTGTACCGTCCAATTAAGTCAGCTGATGATGAAGGTGCTCTCCAAAAGGATCTCGATACTATGGTCGAGTGGTCACGACAATGGGGCCTGCAGTTCACCCCTTCCAATTGTGAAACCATGCGTGTCACCAGAAAGAGGAATCCAGACGTCACATCTTAAAACATACTTGGTGTCACCCTTGAAGAATCCAAACAAACCAAGTATCTTGGCATCAAATTGCAGAACTATCTACGTTGGAACGGTCAGACTCATCATGCAACAGTGAAAGCAACAGGCGTCCTAAAAACTTCCTGAGGCGCAACTTCCATCATTGTTCAGCTTCTGTCAAGGAGAAGCTGTATTTCACCCCTCGTTAGACCTCATCTGGACTACGCAGTTGCAGCTTGGGACCCATACACAGATAAAAAACATTTCATCCATCGAGCGTGTCCAAAGACAGGCCGCTCGATTTGTTACTACCACCTACGAGAGAGAAGCGAGTGTCACCAAACTTCTGAATCCTCTGGGGGTGGAACCCTCTCTCCAAGACAGATGAAGCTCACCGTTTGACCCTGTTTTTACAAAATGTTAAATGGTCAGCTAGACATAGATCACAAGACCTACACCAACCCCAAACCAATTAGGAGCAGACGAGGGCATTCGATCCAATTTGTGGTCCCAGCCACAAAGACAGATGTGTACAGCAAATCGTTCTTCCCACGCACTATTAAAGCATGGAATCATCTCCACCAGACCATGGTTGCCCAGCCAGATGCAACTATATTCAAAGTGGCACTTTCTTCGCAATAACCCTCCCTTCACCACCTCCAGTTTAGATTCCAGTTGGAATATTTTGGTGGACCAAGTAACCAAGTAACCAAAGAACCAAGAGGGAAGAAGGAATCTTTTCTTCCTGCAATAACGGATTGGACAGGCTAGATGCAGTCTGAAGAAGGGTCTCGACCCGAAACGTCGCCTATCTCCTTTGCTCCTTAGATGCTGCTGCACCCCGCTGAGTTTTCTCCAGCTTTTTTGTGTAACCCTCGATTCTCCAGCATCTGCAGTTTCCTCTTTAATACTGATTTTAGATGATCAGCCTTGATCATATTGAATGGCGGTGCTGGCTCGAAGGGACGAACGGCCTACTCCTGCACCTATTTTGCATGTTTCTGTGCAATAAGCCTGCGATATGTGCTTGTGTTCACAGCGTGCCTGGAGGCGTACAGTCAGACAGACGAGCAGTACGGGTGTACCAGCGGCTGCAGGGAGCAGTTCCTGGAGGCAGAGAGGAGACAGAAAGAGGTAACGCCTCGTGCGGGGTGGACTCGCCGTGCGGGGGGGGGCATGAAACGTGAAGCGCACGCAAACGCAAGGGGATGCGTGGAGAGACGGGCACCTGGGGAGAAGCCAGTTGGGTTGACTTGAGCCACAGACAGAATCTCCACGGACTTCAAAACACATTTCATTGGCGCTAAAGTGGGCACGTTGACAGTCACTTTGCACAAAGCGAAACCCATAAATAACGTGGAAACAGTGATACAGTGTGGAAACAGGGCCTTCGGCCTAAAAGGCCTGTCCCATTTGGTGATTTTATTTGGCGACTGCCGGCATCATATCAGTGTCGCAAAAAGATTTTGAACATTTCAAAACCCGGCGGCGACAAAAAAAACGTTGCGACACTGGAAAAAAACACGGCGCGTCAATACATCGTCACGCCGCGCCTCCGCCGCATCACGGCGCGACTTTTTCGGTGACCTGATCTGTCGGTCAATGATGCCGGCAGTCGCCAAAACCATCGCCAAGTGGGACAGGCCCTTAACTTGCCCACGCCGGCCAACATGTCCCATCTACACGTCCCACCTGCCTGCGTTTGGCCCATATTTCTCCAAACCTGTCCAATCCATGTACCTGTCTAACTGTGTCTTAAACGTTGGGATAGTCCCAGACTCAACTACCTCCTCTGGCAGCTTGTTCCATACCCCCACCACCCTTTGTGTGGAAATGTTACCCCTCAGATTCCTATTAAATCGTTTCCCCTTCACCTTGAACCCTACATCCTCTGGTCCTCAATTCCCCAGCTCCGGGCAAGAGACTCTGTGCGCCTACCTGATCATGAGTTTATACACCTCTATAAGATGACCCCTCATCCTCCTGCGCTCCAACGAATAGAGTCCCAGCCTGCTCAACCTCTCCCTCGAGCTCACACCCTCTAGTCCTGGCAACATCCTCATAAATTATGTGAAATATTTCACCTCCCTCCGAGGAGACATTTCATGATGAAAATCTGAGCTCTTCCCCACTCACTGGGTGTCTTCCTGGTACCAGGTGCAGTGACATACATTTATAGCGTACAGACCAGCAAGACTATCACCAGACACGCGCGCCATTCTAGGGTTAGTACAGAACGTACAGGACCGCCCGCTGAGTCTATAAGCAAGAGACGCCATTTTGCCGTTATTTTACCGTCCGCGCTGCAGCCGGTCGCAAAGGCCCGCTGCGGCCGCTGCCTCCTCTCCGGTCGTCCCGGCGATCCGATGTCTCTCTCCTTGTTCTCCTCTCTCTGACGTGGTTCTGTGAGACTCTCCCTCTCTCCCTCTCTTTGCAACTGAGTCTGAAGAAGGGTCCCGACCTGAAACCGACCCGCTGAGTTAGTCCACTTTGTGTGTTTTGCTTCACAATAGTACCGGGGTTAG
The DNA here is from genome assembly GCA_035221665.1 of Okamejei kenojei. Lineage (NCBI taxonomy): Eukaryota > Metazoa > Chordata > Chondrichthyes > Rajiformes > Rajidae > Okamejei > Okamejei kenojei. Next base: position 32,246,346 of record CM069158.1, on the reverse strand, counting down.
TTTGGTTTTGGTTTAGTTTAGAGATACAGCGCGGATGCAGGCCCTTCAGCCCACTTATACCGGCCCACTATCGCTACACTAACCGAAGATCTCGGAGAAAACCCAGGCTGGTACAAACTCCGTACAGGCAACGCCCGTGGTGGGGAATAGAACCCGGGTCCCTGGCGCTGTGGTGTGTTAAAGAAGGAACTGCAGATGCTGGAAAATCGAAGGTAGACAAAAGTGCTGGAGAAACTCAGCGGGTGCGGCAGCATCTATGGAGCGAAGGCGATAGGCAACGTTTCAGGCCGAAACCCAACCCAAACGTTGCCTATTTCCTTCGCTCCATAGACGCTGCCTCACCCGCTGAGTTTCTCCAGCATTTTTGTCTGTCTCCCTGGCGCTGTGAGGCAGCAGCTCTACCCGCTGCGCCACCGTACCCGCCCTCTGGTTTGGAGTAAAACTCTCTGTATCTCCTGCAGCACCTGACGTCGACGCCTGAAGCCCCCTCCTTCTCCCTCTTCCACTACGTGTCCAACCTGTGCAGTGACTTTGTCAACTCAGCCCAGAGTCTTATCTCCTCCACCTGGACCTTCTACCTGCAGGCTGACGATGGCAAGGTGGTGGTCTTCCAGGTAAAGCAACCCCTTCACCGCACACGCCCTTGATGAACCTTGCTGCGTGAGTTGAGTTCATACGTGATAGCAGCAGAATTAGGCCATTCGGCCCGTCAATCCTACCCCACCATTCAATCATGGCTGATCTCTCTTTCCCTCCCAACCCCATTCTCCTGCCTTCTCCCCATAACTCCTGAAACGCAAACGAATCAATAATCTTTCTATCTCTGCCTTAAAAATATCCATTGACTTGGCCTCCACAGCCGTCTGTGGCAATGAATTCCACAGATTCACCGCCCTCTGACTAAAGAAATTCCTCCTCATCTCCTTCCCAAAGGAACGTCCTTTTGTTCTGAGGTTATGACTCCGCCATTCAATCATGGCTGATCTATCCTTCCCTCCCAACCCCATTCTCCTGCCTTCTCCCCGTAACCCCGACACTTGAGCTTATTGTCACGTGTACCGAGGTGCAGTGAAAAGCTTTTGTTGCGGGCGATCCAGTCAGCGGAAAGACAGTACACGATCACAATCGAGCTGACCCCAGTGTACAGATGCATGACAAGGGGTCTCCGATGCGGTGGGTGGTAGTTCACGACCGCTCTCTGGTTGTTGGTAGCATGGTTCAGTTGCCTGATAACAGCTGGGATAGAAACACCTACGCTCCAAAACTCATGAACCCCTAAACCACCAAACCCAACCGCGAACCAATCCACAGGTCATCAAGTCCACAGCGAATCATCCTACATACAGATCAGCAACACTATCACCAGACATACGCACCATTCTAGGTTTAGTACAGAATGTACAGGACGGCACACTGAGTCTATAAGCAAGGAACGTCCCAGCGATCCGATGTCTCTCTCCTTGTTCTCCTCTCTCTGACGTGGTTCTGTGAGACTCTCCCTCTCTCCCTTGTCTCTTCCACTAGCAAGTTTGCGGATGACACAAAGCTGGGTGGCAGTGTGAACTGTGAAGAGGATGTTAGGAGGTTGCAGGGTGACCTGGACCAGGTTGAGTGAGTGGGCAGATGCGTGGCAGATGCAGTATAATATAGATAAATGTGAGGTTATCCACTTTGGCGGCAAAAACAAGGGGGCAGATTATTATCTCAATGGGGTTAGGTTAGGTACGGTGGAGGTGCAGTGAGACCTGGGTGTCCTTGTACACCGGTCACTGAAAGTTGGCGTGCAGGTGCAGCAGGCAGTGAAGAAAGCTAATGGAATGTTGGCCATAACAAGACGATTTAAGTACAGGATTAAAGAGGTTCTTCTGCAGTTGTATAGGGCTCTGGTGAGACCACATCTGGAGTATTGTGTACAGGTTTGGTCTCCTAATTTGAGGAAGGACATCCTTGTGATAGAGGCAGTGCAGCGTAGGTTCACGAGATCGATCCCTGGGATGGCGGGACTGTCATATGAGGAATTTAGAAGGAGTTTAGAAGGATGAGGGGTGTTCTTATAGAAAACATATAAAGTTATAAAAGGACAGGACAAGCTAGATGCAGGAAAAATGTTCTCAATGTTGGGCGAGTCCAGAACCAGGGGCCACAGTCTTAGAATAAAGGGGAGGTCATTTAAGACTGAGGTGAGAAAAAACGGTTTCACCCAGAGAGTTGTGAATTTATGGAATTCCCTGCCACAGAGGGCAGTGGAGGCCAAGTCACTGGATGGATTTAAGAGAGAGTTAGATAAAGCTCTAGGGGCTAGTGGAGTCAAGGGATATGGGGAGAAGGCAGGCACGGGTTATTGATTGGGGACGATCAGCCATGATCACAATGAATGGCGGTGCTGGCTCGAAGGGCCGAATGGCCTCCTCCTGCACCTATTTTCTTTTTTTTTAATATATTTTATTAGAGGCAAACACATATTATGATGAAAACATTTGATGTGCATCAATCATACATTATTAATATTATCAATTGAGGATTCATTCTGCTTCTAATAATATACAGATGGGAAGTAAAAAAAAGAGAGAGAAAAAAACCCCATAAATGTCCAGAAAAAAAAAAGAAGAATGGAATGATTGGAGATGGAATGATTGGAGATAGGTTCGGAGGGTATAAAGTGTAACTTTTCATCTGATCCTGAGTCCAGGTTTCAGTTGGGTTCCCGTGCCGAACCGATCTGCCCTTCCAAATTATCGATGAATGAAGACCGTATTCTAACAAAGAGTTCTTGTTTGTCCGTTGAGACACATCTGATCCTTTCCAGGTGTAGGGTCTCCGACAGTTCCATAGTCCACATTTTAATTGCACCTATTTTCGATGCTTCCTCTCTTTGCTACTGAGTCGGACCTGAAACGTCGCCTATTCCCTGCCACCACCGGCCCTGCTGGGTTAGTCCACTTTGCTTCACAATAGTGAGGCGAGTGCACACCCACCAGCGATCGGCGCACACTAGCGCTACCCCACACACAAGGAACAATTTGACATATTATACCAAGCCAATTCGGGAGGCACAATAGACAATAGGTGCAGGAGGAGGCCATTTGGCCCTTCGAGCCAGCACCGCCATTCGATGTGATCATGGCTGATCATCCCCAATCAGTTCCCCGTTCCTGCCTTCTCCCCATATCCCCTGACTCCACTATCTTTAAGAGCCCTATCTAGCTCTCTCTTGAAAGCATCCAGAGAACCGGCCCCCACCGCCCTCTGAGGCAGAGAATTCCACAGACTCACCACTCTCTGTGAGAAAAAGTGTTTCCTCGTCTCCGTTCTAAATGGCTTACCCCCCGTGGCACGGTGGCGCAGCGGTAGAGTTGCTGCCTTGCAGCGCCGGAGACCCGGTTTCGATCCTGACCACGGGTGCTGTCTGCACGGAGATTTGTAGGATAATTGGCTCGGTGTACGTGTAAAGTGTCCCGAGTGTGTAGGATAGTGTTAATGTGCGGGTCGGCTCGGACCCGGTGGGCCGAACTGGCCTGTTTCCGCTCTGTATCACTAAAACTAAACCTACGAATCTCCACGTCTTTGGAATGTGGGGAGGAGACCGGAGATCTCGGAGAAAACGCAGGCAGGTCACGGGGAGAGCGTACAAACTCTATACAGGCAGCACCCGTAGTCGGGATGGAACCCGGCTCCCTGGCGCTGTGAGGCAGCAGCTCTACCCGCTGCGCCACCGTACCCGCCCTCTAGTTTGGAGTAAAACTCTCTGTATCTCCTGCAGCACCTGACGTCGACGCCTGAAGCCCCCTCCTTCTCCCTCTTCCACTACGTGTCCAACCTGTGCAGTGACTTTGTCAACTCAGCCCAGAGTCTTATCTCCTCCACCTGGACCTTCTACCTGCAGGCTGACGATGGCAAGGTTGTGGTCTTCCAGGTAAAGCAACCCCTTCGCCGCCCACGCCCTTGGTGAACCTTGCCGCGCGAAACGCAAATCTCCGCGGCAAGCTGAGTTGAGTTCATACGTGATAGCAGCAGAATTAGGCCATTCGGCCCGTCAATCCTACCCCGCCATTCAATCATGGCTGATCTCTCTCTCCCTCCCAACCCCATTCTCCTGCCTTCTCCCCATAACTCCTGAAACTCATACTAATCAAGAATCTATCTATCTCTGCCTTAAAAATATCCATTGACTTGGCCTCCACAGCCTTCTGTGGCAATGAATTCCACAGATTCACCGCCCTCTGACTAAAGAAATTCCTCCTTATCTTCTTCCCAAAGGAATGTCCTTTTGTTCTGAGGTTAGGACTCCACCATTCAATCATGGCTGATCTATCCCTCCCTCCCAACCCCATTCTCCTGCCTTCTCCCCGTAACCCCGACACTTGAGCTTATTGTCACGTGTACCGAGGTGCAGTGAAAAGCTTTTGTTGCGGGCGATCCAGTCAGCGGAAAGACATTACATGATCACAATCGAGCCGACCCCAGTGTACAGATGCATGACAAGGGGTCTCCGATGCGGTGGGTGGTAGTTCACGACCGCTCTCTGGTTGTTGGTAGCATGGTTCAGTTGCCTGATAACAGCTGGGATAGAAACATACGAAATAGGTGCAGGAGGAGGCCATTCGGCCCTTCGAGGCAGCACCGCCATTCATTGTGATCATGGCTGATCGTCCGCTATCAATAACCCGTGCCTGCCTTCTCCCCATATCCCATGACTCCACTAGCCTCTACAGCTCTATCTAACTCTCTCTTAAATATGATGAAACGCGTAAGCCCCAAAACTCATGAACCCCTAAACCACCAAACCCGACCGCGAACCAAACCATGTCATCAAATCCACTCCTCGTCAACCTATAAACGCCAAAGGCCTTGGTTCAGGCATTGGTGCCTTCAGCACCTTGCCCCCCACCCTTCATTCACCAGACCCCCACCCCAGGTACCCTTCCTTGCATCCTCTCTCCGCACCAACCATGCCCGGCGGACCCCCACCGTGAAACGTTCCAACCAAGGGCAGGCCGGCTCCCCCTACCAACACCACACCATCCACTGGAGATCCAGCTCGGACACAGGCCCTTCAGCCCATCGATCCCCTGCTGACCAGGAGCACTGCCCTCCACATGAGGGACAGTTTACAGTTGTTTATAGATTAACCTCCAAACCCCCTCCCCTAACTCCAGCCCTCTCTCTCCAATGTTGGCCCCAGCGCAGACCCCAATACTCTGCCCCCCCTTCACACTCTCCCTCCCATCCTGGACCTGAGCTAATGTCTGTTCCCCCCCCCCCCCCCCAGGCAAACCCGGAAGTGGACTTCTCGTCCCTGGACCTGGAGCCCTCGCTGCCCAACGAGACTGAGAATCCCCAGGATGGGATCCCCGGAGTCCGGGAGGAGCTGCTGATGCCGCGGACGACCCCGGCAACGCCGGAACCGCGGCCAGGTGCGTGGCCGGAGTGAACGGGGAAATGTTCTCTTCCCTCAGAGGGCCAGGGCTTGTGGCGCAGCGGTAGAGTTGCTGCCTTGCAGAGCTTGCAGCGGCGGGGGCCCGGGTTGGATCCCGACTACGCGGTGCTTGTCTGCGTGGAGTTTGTACGTTTCTCCCCGTGGAACCGCGTGCGTTTTCCACCCACGCTCCAAAGACAAACAGGCATGAAGGTTAACTGGCTTGGCGCAAGTGTAACTGGTCCCCGGTGTGTGTTAATGTGCGGGGATCGCTGGTCGGCACGGACTCAGTGGGCCGAAGGGCCTGTTTCCACACTGCATCTCTAAACTAAACTGGACTGTCAGTCATTCGGGGTTGATAAAACATATGAGTCATAAGTCCTCGGCCATTAGGCCATTCGGCCCATCTAGACCCCTCCACCATTCAATACACGGTAGAAACAGGCCCTTCGGCCCAACTTGACCACACTGACAGTCACGGGTGATCTATCGTTCCCTCTCAACCCCATTCCCCTGCCTTCTCACCATAACCTTTGACACTCCACTAATCTCAAACCTACCATTCTCCACTTTAAAAATACCCAAAGGCTTGGCCTCCACCGCTGTCTGTGGCAATGAATTCCACAGATACACCATCCTTTGACTAAAGAAATTCCTCCCCATCTCCTCCAAAAATAATTTGAGACTGTGGCCGCTGGTGGTAGACTCTCCCACGAGTGGAAACATCCTCTCCACATCCACTCCATCCACTCCTTTCCCTATTCTGTAAGTATTAATGAGGTCCCCCCCCCCCCCCCTCATCCTTCTAAAATGGCGCTTGGAAAGATGGCAGAGTCAGCAGTTTGTGCAAGGTTTCAGGCCATGTACACAGACTGGAGAGAGTTGGCCTGGTTTGTTTATCGGCTGAGGTCCACATTGATCTAGAGACCCCCTTTGCTTTCTGGAATGGTATCATGGTTTCTCTAACGTTTACCAAACTAGGCCGAGCAGGCCTCAGGTTGACGTGTTAACATCCCATCCGAGACTTGGTGCCTTGTTCGATCATAAGTGATCGGAGCAGAATTAGGCCATTCGGCCCATCTAGTCTACTCAAGGTTGTGGTCTTCCTGGTAAAGCAACCCCTACACCGCCCTTGGTTAACCTTGCCACGCAAAACGCAAATCTCCGCGGCAAACTGAGTTCATAAGTGATAGGAGCAGAATTAGGCCATTCGGCCCGTCAATCCTACTCCGCCATTCAATCATGGCTGATCTATCTCTCCCTCCTAACCCCATTCTCCTGCCTTCTCCCCATAGCCTCTGACACCCGTACTAATCAAGAATCTATCTATCTCTGCCTTAAAAATATCCACTGACTTGGCCTCCACAGCCTTCTGTGGCAAAGAATTCCGCAGATTCACCACCTTCTGACTAAAGAAATTAATCTTGACTCTTCCCTCCCTCTGTTCCATCTGAGGAACGTCAGACTAGATTATCGGCTGAACCTCTAGATACTTGTTGTGTGAAATAGGATTGAGAATTGGGCTTGTCTCGGACGCTGTTCCACGATATTGATTTAAGAGCAAGTATTTCCCAGCATCTGATCATGGACGAGACCCCCCCCCCCCCACCTTGATCCAGGGTGGTGTCAAAGAATCGACTCCTTGCTGGTTGATGGTACAGGTCCACCACTTCACCAGGAGTCCGGAGCACCCGGAGAAAACCCACGCAGCTCACGGGGAGAGCGTACAAACTCCAGACAGACAGACAGACAGGCACCCGTGGTCAGGATCGAACCCCGGTCTCACGTCGATGGGTCTGTGAGAGGGGAAAGATCACCGGGAAATAAGTGGTGGAGTGGGATAGATGGGATTGGTCTGAGAGCAGATTTTTCTTGTTGTATGGTTTTTCCGGCACCCTTGTTTCCAGATCCTTGTCGTGTTATCCGTTCTGCCGGGCCAACAGGAGTCACGGCCGTGGCTGGCCGAGATACCGAGAGGTTGGCTGTGGGAACCGATCTCCCAGCTCCGACCCGGCCCGCGTTCCAGAGCCTCGGCCGCAGGGGGGCAAGTTCGGCCTCGGAGATCCCGACGGGGTCGAGATCGGCCTGGGCGCCATATTTACAGGGGCGACACCCGAGGGGGATTTGAAGCGCGCTCCGGTAATTTTGTCCGGATTAAAGGAGTTGCCGGACCATCAGTTGCCGGATAATCGGTGGCGGGCCCGTATTGTGTGCGTCACCTCCTCCCCGTCTCGGCGGTTGCCCTGGGTAACTGGCAGGAAGCTGCAGCCTGGCCCCACTCCGAGCTCTCCAATAACACGTGCGGTTTCTTTGCCGTGACCGGCGTCTCCCTTGTTGCGTGCAGCTGCGGCCGAGGGGGTGAGGGAGGAGGCAGGCAGTCGGGCGATCGCAGAGCCAGTGGTGGAAGACAAGCTCGCAGATCGAGAAGGCTCGCAGCCGCAGCACGACTTCCTGGGCTGTGTGTCACGGTACGTGGGCTGACTGGCAATCCCCACATCGCTGGGAGTCCAACTCAAATCTAACCACGCTCGCTCGTCTGGGTAGAGTCATAGAGTGATACAGTGTGGAAACAGGCCCTTCAGCCCAACTCGCCCACACCGTCCCAGCTACACTAGTCCCACCTGCCTGTGCTTGGCCCATATCCCTCCAAACCTGTCCTGTCCATGTACCTGTCTAACTGTTTCTTAAATATTGGGATAATCCCAGCCTCAACTACCTCCTCTGGCAGCTTGTTCCATACACCCACCACCCTTTGAGCGAAAAGGTTGCCCCTAAGGTTCCTATTAAATCTGTTCCCCTTCACCTTGAACCTCTATGTCCTCTGGTCCTCGATTCCCTTACTTTGGGCAAGAGACTCTGTGCGTCTACCCGATCTATTCCTCTCATGATTTTATACACCTCTATAAGATCACCCCACATCCTCCTGCGCTCCAAGGAATAGAGACCCGGCCTGCTCAACCTCCCCCTGTAGCTCACACCCTCTAGTCCTGGCAACATCCTCGTAAATCTTCCCTGAACCCTTTCAAGCTTGACAATATCCTTCATTGTAACGTGGTGCCCAGGACTGAACGCAATACTCTAAATGCGGTCTCGCCAACGTCTCACCAACTGCAACATGACCTCCCAACTTCTACACTCATATATTGAAGGTAGACACCAAAAGCTGGAGCAACAGGCAGCTTCTCTGGACGGAAGGAATGGGTGACGTTTCGGGTCGAGACCCTACTTCAGCCCCTCAGCCCTGGTACCCAGATGGAGCAGTATCTATGCCCAGACCAAGCTGAGCCCTGCTGTATAAATAGAGACACAATTCCCGAGTCTCGCGAAGATTTCGCAAAAACATTTCTTCCAGCACGTGAACCTCATCTGTTCTAGAGACTTACAAAATTCTTAAAGGGTTGGACAGGCTAGATGCAGGAAGATTATTCCCGATGTTGGGGAAGTCCAGAACAAGGGGTCACAGTTTAAGGATAAGGGGGAAGTCTTTTAGGACCGAGATGAGAAAAATATTTTTCACACAGAGAGTGGTGAATCTGTGGAATTCTCTGCCACAGAAGGTAGTTGAGGCCAGTTCATTGGCTATATTTAAGAGGGAGTTGGATGTGGCCCTTGTGGCTAAAGGGATCAGGGGGTATGGAGAGAAGGCAGGTACGGGATACTGAGTTGGATGATCAGCCATGATCATATTGAATGGCGGTGCAGGCTCGAAGGGCCGAATGGCCTACTCCTGCACCTATTTTCTATGTTTCTATGTGAATATTTTCTCAAAAATGTTCCTCCTAACATAAAAGCAAGATCTGATTTTCCTTTAGTGATGTTATTTTTTGGAATAACTATTGAGAAGAACACCAGACGGAACCTCACTGCTTGACGCGAAGTGCTGGAGTAACCCAGCGGGTCAGGTAGTGTCCCTGGGGAAAGGTGTCTCGGGTCGGGACCCTTCTTCAGGCTTTTCAGACTGGACAAAGGTCCCGATCCCAAAACGTCACCAATCCACTTCCTCCAGAGATGCCACCTGACCCGCCTCAGCACAGAGTTACTCCAGCACTTTGTGTCTCTCTTTGGTCTAAACCAGCAGCTGCTTTGGTCTCTTTCGCTGGTGCTATCCAGTCTGCGGAAGGAACGCATGCTTGCAATCGAGCTGCCCACGGTGTACAGATGCACGATAAAGTGCAAGATATAGCCCAGTAAAGTCCGACTAAAGGCAGTCTGAGGGTCTCCAATGAGGTAGATAGTAGAGTCTGAAGAAGGGTCTCGGCCCGAAACGTCGCTATCTCCTTCGCTCCATCGATGCTGCCGCACCCGCTGAGTTTCTCCAGCACTTTTTGTCCACCTTCGATTTTCCAGCATCTGCACTTCCTTCATAAACATTACTTACTTACTATCTA